>ML823704.1:114601-124890 GCA_009831015.1 Picea engelmannii
AAAACCTCGGAGTGCAATCCTTCGAAGTCCACGATCTGGTGACAACTGTCCTCTTCTAGATCGACGACTATTGTTCGCTTCGACTGTTTGGGCTTTGGCGATGTCAAACCTTTTTCCTTCGCGTTCTCTCGGAGTGACTTCACCCGGAATTCACGATCTTTCGCCACATGTCCCCTTTCTAGATTTGACGGCTCAGATTCTCTTCGGGCTTCGCGATTCAGCAGTTTCAATTCTCAAACTGAAACTCCAATGTAAATTTCCCCGAAGCTCGCGATCTGGCAACAAGTGTCCGTTCGCAGATCGACGACTCTCGGTTCTTCGGCTGTTCGGCCTTCGGGTGTTTCAACGTCACACCTCCGTCTCCTTCTGGATCTCACGACCCGTTGACACGTATTCCCTCTGAATCTAATGATCCAGATTCATTTCGGCTCTTCGGGCTTCGAAAGTTTCAACTTCTTTGTGTGCTCATTCCTCTCGGAGCATTTCCATCCGAAATCAATAGATTTCCACCACGTGTCCTGCCAGTTGATGGACGGTCCCAAATGGTTTTCGGGACTTCGGCTCTTTAGCACGTTCGCTCTCCTGTGTGCACACAAAGCGTTAAAGCTCGTGCTCCTCTTCCTGGATCCAACGATGTTTGATCCTCTGCGCTTAGATCCAATGGATGAGATCTGTTCTCCTTTCCTACACTATCCTTGTTCGCTAGGCACTGATCCAACGAACCAGGCTTCTCCTTACAACCAATCCGATGGTTGTTGTTGCTCCTCCTCCTGAGTTTTTGATTTCTCCTGTCTTAGAAGATTTCGTCAGTCTTCAAAGGTTTCGACCTTTGCTCCTCTTACGAATTCAACTCCTGGATCTCATCTTCGCCTTTGGAAGCGATATCCCTTCTGAGCTTTAGGACTTGAAATAAGTCTGTCTTCTACGCACTCTTTGTGTTATCTCTTCTGAGCTTGTCCCCTTCGAAGGTTTCGATCTCCCACGCACATCTTGCGTTTATGGGATTTTGTAAAACTCAGATCCAAAGGATTTCTTGAAAAGAAATTCTTCTCGCCCTCTTGGCGTTCTCCTTGCTCGATGCACACCTTGCAGAGCTTCTCGTTACAAAGTGTTCCGTCACTCTATCTCTTTCCTAACTCACCACAGAGTTCTTCCTGTGCACTCCTTGCACTTCTGTTGGTGAAGGTTTCAACGTTATCTCTCCTGATTGTTTCTCTGAGGTTAACTCACCTCTGTCAACGCACTCCTTACGAACTGTGTGCACTCCTTGCACTCGGAAACTCAAAGACGAGAAACAATTGAAGCTCATACAATACTTCACTAGTTCATACATTCAGAACACGAATGACATATACAAGCATAAAAACTAATGCAAATACATAAACACACGATATGCATGAAAAACTGCTTTTCTATTATCTCTGTGTGTCTATACAGATGTTTACAAAAACTGGACTGCAACAGAGTCCCGGTTCTCTCAAGCTCTCCTAACCTAACTCTATCTTGAGTTCTACTTCTAAGACCTCTCTACTCGAGATCTCTTTTTCAAGTCTCTAAAAGAGAGCTCTCTGAGCTTATCCTCTCTACTGCCTTAGTGTTATCGCTGTCTCAGTTATGGCACCATACTCCGGCTACATTCCATAATTGTTTATCTAGTCCTGACTACGATCTGGACCTGCTACAAGCAACCATTTAAGGCAACCCTATCCACTACTTCTACAAAGGTATGGCTTGGCTCTTACGACCTTACAACGTAAATCCCCATGGGATAAGATTTTGAATTTAAAAATGGGAGGGTCAATGCCTCTCCCTTTATCCATTACGCGCCTATGTGTTGGCTTGCTGGCGCTTTTGCTGAGGTGGAGCGATGCTCTTGCATCAAGTTCACACCCGTTGTGATACCATGTTGAAATCACAAGAGAGAGAAGGATCAAATGGAACCACCAACAAACCCTAAATCAATGTGAACCATAAACATATCATAAAGAGAAGAGAAGGTGAACCCATGAACAAGAGAAACACAATATATGGTGCCCGTAGGCTAAAGATTCAATCACTATGAATCAATATGATAAGATGATACAAATGATAGCTTGAGTTGTGTATTTACACACAACTCAAGTGAGGTGCCCCTTCAAGAAGGGAGGTATCCCTTCAAGAGGGGTTTATGCACTCACATAACAAGGGCACACACCCCAAGTGGGTGACTAGATTGACCTAGTCAAATATATAAAAAATTTAATAAAGAGGGCGCTTAGCCATAAATGACCACATGTGAAGATTACCATCATTCCAAAATATACCCCTTGAGATCAACCTACATGTATTTGATACTCGTCATGAATTGTATCAACCATTATGTCCAAGGTTGCCTACAGAGTGGACAATCTAACCTATAGAATCCTAAGCTAATATAATGACTAAATTGTAAATTGGAAGCTTCTCTTGATCTAGAGACTAATCCCATTTTGATGTGATAGTTGACTTATGCAATCACATTTGGATATTGGTATCTATGCTTTGATGGCCAAGCAAGCTTTGATCTTAAATTAATAGGTTAGTTGCGAAGGTCCTCAAATGCATAGTCTTATATTTTTTATTTTCATAAAAACAATAACAATCCTAAAATATCCTAAATGCTAGTATGTAAGCATTCAATAGATGGTTATTTTTTTGTTGAAGTAAAGATTAGCATTTTATTATATATTACATGGTGTGATGAATTACCTTCTAGAGCTGCAAATGACCTCTCTGACCCAAGTAGTTGCAATGCAATTGGTTGATCTTGCCCAAAAGCTTCCCCAGAGGCAATCTGTATAAGAGGATAGGTAAAGCAAGATATCATCTATAGAGTTATCATGTCAAACAACTACAATCTTCTAGTAATCATGAGAACTAACAAAAAAGTCATTTAGAGAGATATCAAATTAAACACCTACTTTGAATTACTCGCAAATGATATGCTCAAGTCTTATTTTTCTCCAAGGTCTTATCTTAATATAGTGGAGAATTGCCATTTTTGAGATCCTAAATGAAAAGCCCAAGTTGAGGAGGATATCAACATAGAAAATTTTAGTGATTGGATATTCTCTTTTTCTACTAACTAGATCGATATATTTGTTGATTGAGTTTGAAAATCTCCCTATCAAACTATATGAACTATGAGTTTTTTCATGTAATTTGCTTATACACACACACACACAGAACTCTTAGGATGATCACCCTTTTCACTAAATTAAAGAAGTAAAAATAAAAAGGATTCATCTCTTCATCAATGACATGATTTAATGCATTGTCCAATTGTATAGATTTTTGAGAAATAAATAAAGAACTCTTACTCATTTAGTTTAGATTAATAAGTGTAGCTCAAGCATTATCTTGGCTCTCATCGTCTTCAGGATGAGACTGTTACCCCTCATATAGCATGATGTATTTTATTTGGTTCAAGAGCCTTGCCTAGGCAAGCTACATATGGAGTATTGTGGCTTTTCACCATATCTTATTATGAGATGCACGATTATTTGATGGAACTTCATGGTTTACTAAGGGGGGCATTGTTGTTTGTGCACACACTTTCCTTGATACTTCCCTTGTGACTTTGTTGACCACCTTTGGTGAGCGCTGAGGTGTCTTGGAAAGAGTCGTTCTTTTGCACACTTGCTTGCCTATAGTTGTTGCCCCTAGAGCACATCACCATTGTTAAGTAAATATTAGCTTATAATGGCCAATTAGATATTAGACCTAGGCATTAATAAAGTCAATTTGACTTTAGTTTATTTTATGCTTTTATGTCTTATTTCACTTTATTGTGTTTCTCGGTCTATCCCACATTCATAAAGTGGATTGATTGGACTTGCTTGTAATCCTATATAAGAAAGCTTTCACTTTTTCATTATGATATACAATACGGAGAACTCTTTCGAGTTATCTTGGTTTCTTTATGTGCTCAATTTCCGTAATATGGTATTAGAGCTCGACTAGAGCTACAGAGTCTGTGAGAGCATGAAGACCTAGGGACTGCTGCTGGCAGAGACAAATCAAGGGATTGTTAGCGTAGCACATCGAAGAGCCAAAAGGGTTTCACTGAAACCAAGTATTGTTTTTTTTTTAAATTTCGAAGAAAGGTCAATATTTTAAAATTGGAACTCTGTTTTCAGCCACCATACAACAATTTTCAGTCGCTTTTTTCAACCGCCATTCCTTCTTGTTGTACAAAACAATGGTATGGATCCATATGGAATTGCTCAGATCCGTACAAAATTGCTCAGAAAAGTGCTGTAAAAATGACTCTACAATCCATATTAGTTTTATTTCTTAGTTTTCTTGACAATATAGACGAATTGGAAGTAGATTGAAGTTGTTTTTTCCTATATTGGTGCTCATATTTGAAGATATGGAAGTTTTAGCTGCTGATTTGTTATTTTTCAGCAGATCAAGGAGAAATTGATTTTTTTGGTGCTATTTATTAATAGATCTGAGTGATTTTGAGTCAGTGGTTAGCATATTTGCTTATATCTACATTTTTATTAGCTAATTAAGAGCAGATCCGAGTCTTATTGGGCTGGTGGTGAGCAAATTTGCCTAGATCTACGTGTTTTGGAGCTGTTTTTGGGTAGATTTATTATAAATGTGCAAGTTTTTCAGCATATTACTCTGTTCTTGGGTTATTTTTAACCTTCACCTATGACATCTTTACACAACATCATGTTGGAAGGGAGTTAGAGGTTCACAGGAAAGAACTACAACACATGGAAGTAGCGGATGTTGACCATTTTTTAGTACATGTGGCAGGCAAATATTGTCCTTGGTAAATTTACTCGGCCTACAATTGTAGGTAAAGACCAGGACAAGTTTGATGAGAAAGACAAAGAAGTTCTGATGCTGATTAAGTTGTCTGTGACAGATGAGATTCTTACAGAGGTCCAGATAGGTAAGACTTCCTCAACGATCTAGACACATTTGAAAGGTTTGCATGAGACATCGAACACAGGAAAAACTTTCTTCCTGAAGAACATATTTTCGATGATGATGGATGAGCATGCATCCCTCCAAGAGAATTTGCTCAAGATCAAAGATATACGAGAATAGTTAATGGCCATTGGTCAAGAGTTGGAGGAAGAAGACATGGTGGTAATCACACTGAAAAGTTTACCATGTGCTTATGAGCACCTTATTGAGACCTTAAACATTACTTCTATGAATATTGACTTAAAGTTTGATGAGCTTTGTAGTAAGCTCTTACAATAGGATAGATGGAAGAAATGGTTCGGTAGTAGCAGTGAGACAGAGGCTCCCGAGCAAGCCTTTGCTGCCAATTTAAAGGGAAAAGGAAAATGGACCAAGAAGAAAGGACAGAGCAACAATGAGGATGTCACCAAGGATCAAAAGACCATCAAATTCCATTACTGTGGCAAGGAGGGCCATATGAAGAATCACTGCAAAAAGAGGTTGGCTTACTAGAAAACCAACCAAGGAGGGCCTCAGTAGTGGGCTCATGTCATAGAACATACAGAGGAGGAGGAGTCAGGCTTCTATGCATTTATGGCCACAACACAATAAAATCAGCCAAGTCATCTTCTTGGTTCATCGATTTAGGTGCATCACGCCATTTCACCAACAAGAAAGACTGGTTGTCAAAGTACACATCTCGTTCTTCCAAGGTTTCAATGATTTTTAGTGGTGAGGAGTATACAATCATTGGCAAAGGAAATGTACAGATTTCCTTTGGAGGAAAAATGCTAATCTTCCTCAATGTATACTATGTGCTAGGTATGGAGCTTAATATTCTTTCAATTAGTCAGATTATGTGGCACATCCCCCAACTAGATGTCAACTTTAGCAATCACAAATGCTACATAGTTGACAAGGATACCGAGAATATTGTTGATCTTGGTGTCGAGGACCACAGATTATGCAGACTACTGGATATTAAACAAGTCAGAGAGCATGCACTAGCAACCAAGAGTGCATAAGATATCAACACATTATGGCATCAGAGTTATGGGCACCTCAACTTGACCTACCTCTCTCAGTTGGCACGAGAGAATTTGGTAGATGGACTTTCGAAAATTTAGCAGGAGATCTGTGGAGTTTGTTGATCTTGCCAGGCAAAGAAGCAACACAAAGCACTATTTGATGAAGAACATGCATGGAGAGAATAGAGAGTCCTTCAACTAGTTCATGCAGACATTTGTGGACCAATGAACATGACATCAATCACCGATGCCAAGTATTTCCTTTTGTTTGTTGATGATTACAATAGGAAAATGTGAGTGTATTTTTTGAAACTGAAATTTGACATGTTTAATGAATTTCAAAATTTCGAAGTCTTAGTAGAAAAAGAGTTAGGTTGTCACATTACCTCTCTTAGGTCTGATAATCGTGGAAAATTTTGTTCTAAAGAATTCCATAACTTTTGTGCTAAATATGGGATCAAAAGACAATTCACTACACCTTACACTCCACTGCAGAATGAAGTGGTTGATAGGCGAAACTGCACTTTTATAAAGATGGCCAAGTATAGTTGCAAAACAAGTGTGTTCCAAATAGGTTTTGGGCTAAGGCAATGTTCATAGTAGTATACTCGCGGAATAGATCTCCAACGATGGTAGTGAAGTGGAAGACTCTAGAGGAAGCATGGTTTGGAAGAAAGCCCAAAGTCGACCATCTTAAAGTCTTTGGTTCTACTGCCTATACTTGGATTCCACATGACAAGTGAACCAAGTTAGATGTAAAGAGAAAAAAAATGACGATCACAAGGTACAGTGACAATCATAAATCCTATAGGTTGGTTGATATTGACACCAATAAGGTGAGATTTAGTATAGATGTTGTTGATGAGGAAGTTGGACCTTTCCACACTTCTCCCGAATTCAAAATTACCGAGTAGCTAGTGGTGGATAAGGATTCAGGTGTCAAGCTGCAGGTAGCTCCACCTAAAGGGGCAGAAGATTTTCAACATGAGGAATCTTCTAGGCCAATAATTTTTGATGCAGATAGCCCAAATCAACATTCGAAGGACAAGTACAGGTGAGGATGACGGGAATCCCAAGAAGGAGACCCAAGTGGTGGCACAACACCATTGGATATGTTCGGATAGGTGAAATGATCGAGGGACGATCATCGAGAGGAAAGAGAAAACAAAAAACAAACATGGTCAACTTTGATCTGATGGCCAATGTTCAGGAAATCTATGAGAGTTTGATGAAAAATCAGATTTGGGACCTCACAACTCTTCCACTGGGGAAGAAACCCATTAGTTGCAAATGGGTGTACATGTCAAGTACAAGGCATATGGTACACTTGATAGTTAGATTTGGTAGCTCTAAGGTACTTCTGCATTGGCGGCGCCTAGCATGCGGAAGTGACCGAGCACCTTCTCCCTAGTGACTTTATTTTTATAAAGTGACTTTATAAAGTGATTTTATAAAGTCAAGTTGAGCCTTTTAATTTTTTAATGTGTAAAGTGACTTTATGAGGGTGTGGGTCACTTAAGTGACTTAAGTGATCTCAACGAACGATTAAGTCACGACTGTTGATCTCATGAGGGAAAGATTAGATCTTGACTGTCAATCTCATTGGAAGACCAAGGGTTAGGGCAGTTACACATTGAACATGCATAAAGGGGTATTAAATTTAAGCAGCTGCAAGAGCCATTCTCCGGGAGGATGGCATAAGACCCTAGCTGAGATCTAGGGCCCCAAGTGCACTCCTGGGGTTCTTGGTCTAGGACCAAGCAGTTAGAGCCATGTCAAAAGACCCTAGTGAGGCCCTCCAGTGTATTGCTAGGGTTCTTGGTCAAGGACCAAGCAGTTTGATGATGTAAGTCCCTAGATGTGTTCTAGGGCCCCTGGATGTGTTGCAGGGAATCCTTGCTCGGTGCTTGGATTGATCCTTGGTTGTGTACCTTGGTGGATAAGGCCCTAGTGGTGATCTAGGGCCCCCAGATATGTTCTAGGGTATCCTGGTCTAGGACTAGGTGGTTCTTGGTTAAATGCCAAGACGAGATGATGTGTGATCTTCTTCTCTCCTGGGATGGTCCACGAGACCTAAGAGCAGTTAAAAAGAAGGACATGATCACATCAGTGACATTCCTCTTATGTTGGGATGATAAAATATTATAAGTTATCATGAGACTTATGTGGATATCTTGCCATTGAAGAAGACCCCTTTGACTTTGTCTTGTTGCCTCCCCTTGCTTGTGCCACATCCTCCTTAATGTCTTTTGTGGTGTTGGTCTTTTCTAGTCACTTTGACTTGTTGACTTTCTAATTAATATTTTTATTAATTAAAATATTAATTATTTTTATTTTGTTTTTAAATGGGTTTTAATTAACCCTAACCCCTTCCTAACCTATAAAAAGAACCTCACCCCTCACTCTCTCATTCACATTCTTTCTCCCACACTTCTCTTGGTTTGATTTTGCTGCGACTACTCTTGTTTAGTTTGGTTCTTTTAGTACGACATCATTGGAGTATCTTCTCTTGCTGTTTTGAGGTACGACCTCCTTGGGTTTTCTCCCTCTTGCTGGCTGGGAGCCTTCTTATTGGTGTATTGGTCTCCTCTTGCTGTGTCAAGGTGGTGCAACCCGCTCTCTTGCTGGTTAAGGTGTCGCGACCCCCTCCTATCTCTTCTCTAGGCTGCCGCTGGTTCCTCTTAGGTTGCCGCTGCCTCCTAGGCTCCCCTTTAGGCTGTCGCTGGTATCTCTTCCTGCTGCCACTGGTGTCTCTTGTTTGCTACCACTATCTACCAGATCTCAGTGGTAGGGCTTGTGAGACAACCCTAAGTTTGCCACCTAATTTGTTGTAGCATTCCAAGCATATTTTGGACAGTCTTGTTTAGGGCTGTTAGGGGTTTTCTTTCTGCCTCTATTTTTGGTCTTTGGGGTTTTTATATCAGCCCTACTTATGCTGATTAGTCTTTGAGTTCTTCTTGGCAAAACTATCCACATAGATCATGATGAGATCTACCCTTTGAGGGTTTGATCCATGACCATTATAGTTTTTTCTGAGCATACAGAAAAGAGGACAGGAACAAACATCTAAGGTAAATCTGTTCTTTGTTTTGATCAAGGTAATGTTCAGTTTTTGCTTTGCTAATTATCAGATCTGTTTATGCTAATTTTCATAATTGTTTTTTATTGCTAATGATCAAATCTGTTCATGTTCAGATCTAGCTTAGAATTGTTTTCTACATGTTCAGATCTATTCCTGTGATTGATCTACTTCAGAAATTTTGTTTTGATTGTTGATCTATATCTACTGTATCAAATAAATTTAAAAGAATATTTCTGTTCTAGTTTTCCCTTAAATTCTAACAAGGGTGCACTAGAGGAGGAGAGGGCGCACTTTTTGAGAGGAGAGCGGGAAGGTGAAGAGTCACATGTCCCAAGAGTGATTTTGAGCCTAGAGAAAGAGAGCAACAATAAGATTGGGTAAGCACACATTCCAAGGAAGGGATATGCAAGCATCCAAGAGCAGTTTGAATGTTCAGTAGCTCAGTCCATACAATAGCTGAAGGAGTTTGTACAACATTTATGGTTGTTCGTACAACTGAGAAAGGGCATGAAATTCGAGGCAACAAGTTCAATTAGAGTTTGGCACAAATTTCGAGAAGCTCTATTGTGGGAATCCGTACAGTTGAGTATTGTACTTCTCAATCAAATATGGGCACATTTATTGAGGGTCGTGTTGCCGTCCTTATACACACTTGCAAACATGAGCTAAGTCCAACTCACTTAGTGTGTCCTTGGAGGCACAATGCCTAGGTTCACAACCCTCTTCCGTCTAGGCTCACTCCTAGGGAAGCCAAGGGGGGTAGTCCCTAGTTTCTAGATTAGTTTTAGAGTTAAGTTCTAGGAGTTAGTTTTAATTTGTTAAGGCTTGGGGGGATTCTAATCCTAAGATGCACAAGCAACAATGCAAGATGCAAAGGTTAGTATGTTAAGAAAGACCCTTTCCTAGGGCAACTAAGACTAGTGCCTAAGATTGAGCAAGGGGTCAACTAAAGTTATAGGAGTGATTTGTTACAAATATGATTACAAGATATACAAAAGAATAATTGAATCAAATATTGAGTACAAGATTTACAATTAAAGAATACTAGAATACAACAAACAAGCTAACCACTTTAGTTATTTTGTGTGCAGGATACAAGGAGATCAAAGCATCACCTTACATTTATGAGATCATCATCAATACATCAACAAATAAGATTTATGAGTTTTAAGCACAAGTATTATGAAGATGAAGAACACCCACTTTTAGTTATTAAACCCACGAAAGTATTT
>ML823704.1:127959-142854 GCA_009831015.1 Picea engelmannii
TGACACTCTAGTTGGACAAACCCATAGCAAAAGTTGTCCGACTGAGCTGAAACTTGGTCTATGGATGTAGGGGGTGCTATTCCATTTCTTTTGAGCACAAATACCCCTATCAAAAGTCCAAAGACCTAGTTTTTACAATATTTTCTCAAAAAAAATTAATTAATTAAATAATTAAACCTCCAAACTTAGGGAAATTTAATTAAAAATTAATTAATTAAAAAAAACTATACTAGACTCGACAGAATTCCGCGAAACTTTCTAAGATGTCTTGTATGGTCATTTACAATGATTCCCTATAATAGTTACCAAAAGATAAACCCATTAGAACATCGTTCGCCACTTTGGAGGAATTATTGCAAGTGTGAGGGAAAAACTCAAGGGAAATCAATAAGGCTGGAAAGCCCAATTGATAACCTGAGGATAAAAAACCCTCGGTGAAAGGAACTCTCCCAGTGAACTGATCCCAAGGTAACTGACCTAGACATGACTCATGCGGACCTATTACATTATTAACCCATGCAGGGGTGCGGAAATTCCAGTTACAAAAAGAAGTGTTGGGGCCAAACAATGCCCCGTAGAACCAAAGTCTTCGACAAATTTGCATCTAACGATGCATCTCTTCATGGCACATGGAGTTGACCACCTATGTTGGAAAGGCGGTCAACAGGTCGTACAACTGCATTTTTGCTGTACATGACCGTACAATGCACATAAATCGAGGCAACTAAGTTTGGCATGATTCTCAAGGAGTTCATGTGTTGATTTTGGAGATAAGTTACTGTGAATTAAATGTTGATATTGTTGCTGTTGTAACTCATAAATATTTTCTCTAGCTCAATAATAAAATCTCCTTGAACAGGTTTTCCCCTTTTGGGGTTTTCCAGGGGCATTGCCCAAAATTTCTAGTGTTCAAGTGTGAGATTTGTTTGTTGTTCATTGTTTTTCCGTTGGTGTTTTATTGCTTAGTTAATGTATTTCTATTCATAAACTGTTGTAGAATGCTAGTATTTTACTGCATTACAGTTATAGTGATATTGGAGGTTGAAATCAAGATTTAACTAAGTGTTTTAGCTCAGATTTTCAACATGGTATCAGAGCTGGTGCTCTGAAGTTCAATGGACAACCTTGACACTAGGAAAACAATAACTTACTGGGGCAGTTGCTTGAAAGAACTAGGGAAAATAAAGGTTCTTTGTCAGTTGGACAAAGATGACTTCCAGTATCAGGTTTGAACATAGGTTGGAGGGGATCTCCAACTACCTGCAGTGGAAGATGAGAATTACAAGTGTTCTCAAGGAGAACAAGTTGTGGTCGTTTGTGAATACCATCGTGCCAGTACCTTTGTTAGATCCCATTGCTCTGGACACCCATGAAGTGAAGGAAGCAAGGGCTCAGAGAATCATTTTGGATGGAGTAAGAGACCACCTTATTCCATATTTGGCTGAGAAGCAAACAACCAAAGACATGTGGGATGCACTGAAGAATTTGTATGAGGCAAAGAACGAGAACCGAAAATTGGCTTTCCGAGACAAGCTCGACAATACTGGGATGGCCAAGGGAGAGAGTGTGGCCTCCTATCTCACCAGAGTTGCATAGGTGAAGGATGAGTTGGTAGATGTCGAAGAAGTTATTCCAAATTCAGAGTTGGTGCGCATAGCCCTAAAAGGCTTCACCGAGGAGTGGGAGGTTTTCGTGAAGTGTGTGGTGAGGAGAGAGACACTTCCAGATTGGAGCAGATTGTGGGATGACTTTACACAGGAGGAGATCTGGGAGGGGTCTCAGGAGAAGGCAGTGGATGGTTTAGACGAGCAAAATGTTGCTCTTGTGGGAAAGAGAAAGGAAAAGACGAAAGACATGAGAAAACTGAAATGCTTTGCATGTCACAAGACTGGCCACTATGCTAGTCAGTGTTCGAACAAGAAGAAGGAGAGTCATGAACCAGAGGTGTCAACATCAACTGAGAATCGAGATTGTTGAGTTTGCAGAGAAATTCGAGAAGGAATTTTCTCTGATGACTGGTCCCTTAGGCAGTGGTTGTCTAGTGTTCGAGGACATTGAAGTATGGTTCGTGGATAGTGGAGCTTCTCGACATATGATGAGAATGAGGTTAGTGATCGTTAGTCTTTCAAAAATAGACTTAGACTGCTTTGTGGATAGTGGGGTCGGCTCACAACTTGCAGTGAAGGGGGTTGGAAGTGTTAGATTCCAACTAGAGTCAGGAGGGTTTCTGGAGGTAGCCGAGGTGTTGTATATTCCAGAGATGACAGTTAACTTGCTCTCAGTGTTAACTTTGGAGATGGATGGATTTGGAGTTGCATTCTACTGTGGCCGGGTATTGTTATATCCAGAGGGAGCTACTCCAGACACACCAGTGTTGCTTGGTGTTAGGTATGAGAGGTTGTACAAGTTGTTGGGACGACCTGTGGTTGGGTCGAGTGGATTTATTGATTCAGAGTATGTGTCGGAGAGTGGGCAGGTTGCACGGGAGAGAGAGTTGACACCAAGGACTCAGTCCTCTTCCAATACTCTAAGAGGACTCAACATGCATGAGTTAATACAGATGGATGCTCAGGAGAGTGTGAAGTCTACTAGCAGTATGTCTTCGGTTCATAGATCAACAGAGGTAGCAACAGATGCTTCCAATGCAGTGGGAGCAGAGGTCTCTTGTTTAGAGGGAGCAACTACGGTAGCAGATGGGATGATGGATTTGGAGATGGATTCTAGTGGAGGTACCAGAAGTACCTCCCTCGTTAAGAGGGAGTGTTAAATTTTGTAGCTTGGAGGTACTTCTGCATTGGCGACACCCAACATGCGGAAGTGACTGAGCACACTTCTCCCTAGTGACTTTACTTTTATAAAGTGATTTTATAAAGTCAAGTTGAGCCTTTTAATTTTTTAATGTGTAAAGTGACTTTATGGGGGTGTGGGTCACTTAAGTGACTTAAGTGATCTCAATGGCCGATTAAGTCAGGACCATTGATCTCATGAGGGAAAGATTAGATCTTGGCTGTCAATCTCATTGGAAGACCAAGGGTTAGGGCAGTTACACATTGAACATGCATAAAGGATGCACTAGAGGAGATGGCGCACTTTTTGAGGAGAGGAGAGTAGGAAGGTGAAGAGTCACATTTCCCAAGAGAGATTTTGAGACTAGAGAAAGAGAGCAGCAACAAGATTGGGTTGGCACACATTCCAAGGAAGGGATAGGCAAGCATCCAAGAGAAGTTTTGACATTCAGTAGCTCAGTCCATACAACAACTGAAGGAGTCCGTAAAACATTTATGGCTGTCCATACAGCTGAGAAAGGGCACAAAATTCAAGGCAACAAGTTCAGTTAGAGTTTGGTATGAATTTCAAGAAGTTCTGTTGTGGGAATCCGTACAGCTGAGTACTGTACTTCTCAGTCAAATGTGGGCACATTTATTGGGGGCCGTACAGCTGCATTTCTGCTATACATGACCCTACAATGCACAGAAATCGAGGCAGTTGAGTTTGGCACAATTCTCAAGGAGTTCATGTGTTGATTTTGGAGATAAGTTACGGTGAATTAAATGCTGATATTGCTGCTGTTGTAACTCAGAAATATTTTCTCTAGCTCAATAATAAAATCTCCTTGAACTGGTTTTCCCCTTGTGGGTTTTTTCAGGGGCATTTCCCAGAATTTCTAGTGTTCAAGTGTGAGATTTGTCTTCTGTTCATTGTTTTTCCACTGCTGTTTTATTGCGTAGTTAATGTATTTCTGCTCATATACTGCTGTAGAATGCTAGTATTTTACTTTATTACAGTTATAGTGATATTGGAGGTTGAAATCAAGATTTAACTAGGTGTTTTAGCTCAGATTTTGAACATTGATAAGTACAAAGCACGGTTGGTTCCAAAAGCGTTCTCTCAGCGAGAATGCATTGACTATTAGGAGACCTTTTCTCCTATAGCAAAGATGAGCACCATTCGACTTGTTCTAGCCATGGCAACAAAGTTTGGCTAGAAGGTCCATCAGATGGGTGTGAAGAGTGCCTTCCTCAATGGAGATTTGCAGGAAGAGGTCTACATGTATCAACCACATGGTTTTCAGATTTCAGGGAAGGAACACATACCAATGAATGATCCCCAACATGTTAGCTCAACCAATTGTCACCAATGTCCTTGCGCATTTGGCTAGTTCCGTGTCCGTAGGTGCCCAGTTCAAATCCCCCAAGGTGAGACCTAGGCGGGTTTACTAGGGATGCCATCGATGAATGTGGGGCAGCATCCCTTGTGTTTCCCCACAAGGTTTTCCTTAGAAAAAAATTAGCCCAAGGCGTTAGCTCAACCGATTGTTGCCAATGTTGCAGGGCATTTGGCTAGTTCTGTGCCACTAGGTGTCCAATTCAAAACTGCCTGGGCGAGGCACACTAGTGTATGCCAATGCGTTTACTAGGGATTCCATCTACAAATGTGGGGAAGCATCGCTTGGGTTTCCCACGAGGACACACACACACACCAATGCATAAAAGGTAAATTGAAAATGTAAATCTTCTCTTGAATTTTGGGTGTATATACCAACTTAGACTAATAGTGTCTAATAAAATGCAATTAATCAAAATATCTCTTCTTACATGCATCAAAGCTAGCAATAATCACCAAATTTTTACGTTCAGGAATAATACCATGAAAAGCAGATGATTTGATATCATTCCTGCAGCACCTGATACTGCAACTTTTATCAGCTTCTTCCATGACTTCTGCTTTTCTTCCTGAAACAATGGATCCATATCTGTGTCAGAGTTCCAATTTCCAAAATCATCATATTTTCACTCTTTTTTCTACTTAGTCCTCTATATATTCAAATTTATTGCTTTCTGTATGCGTCCCCCTTCATTCTGCATTCATTACATACTACTATATGCAGAAGCTAAAGAAAAATGTAAAGACAAGGACTAATTGAATAATCTCTCCTTCCTTTTTGATATTCTCTTTATCTCATTTGTTGTCTTCACTGAAGTAAAACCACTGACCTTATACACTACTTCTAGAAGGAAATATCCAATTTTTTAAGAGCTATTCACTAGCCTGCATGTCTGGTCAAGTCACCACATAACCAAGATGAAAAGTGAAAGTCTATCTCTGTGCATAAGATGCAATTATATCAACTGAAAAGTTATAAGCATTCTATACAGACATAATTCATAAGCCATCTCATTAAAATGAATCAAAATAATCCCTGTAAAACCATCATGTAAGTTTAAGAGAAAAAGGTTCTATGCCTGCCACATCCATAACAATATTGAACTTCAATCTTCCAAAAATGAAAGAATGGAGAAATTGCTCTTATTTCAGTAGCATTATTATCCCAAAACAAAATGGAAAATGTTTATGAACTTATATCCATAGATAGCAAAAAAGGGTATTGTTAGTTGAGATTTATATTACATATGATTCAGCCCAAAAGGAGCAAGATGGTCAACACAGCAGAGGTTCCAGAAATAATCATAAAGGCAGGATATGAAAGACCTGCTCAAGGAAGGAACCTAGCTTTTATTTCTGAAATTAAGCCATACACACATGAATAATGGATGTCATTTATAAAGAAAGGACCTCTATTAACTAAATATCACCTTGGGAAACCGTAATGGGATATTGTGACACATTACTTGAGTAGCCTCCATCGACAAAAGGAGAAGGAGATGATGAAGTTGTTCCATATCAAGATTAAGATCAAGAAGAACAAGGTGTATGCTATGTTTGATTGTAGTTCACAGGTCAACCTCATTGCAAAGGACCTGGTATATGAGGGATGCCATCTTTATGAGAAGGGCAAAACAATACCACCTGGTCAAATATTGTAAATTTTTTAGCGTCAATACACATAAGAATAATTCTAAGATCTCTTTGGTGAGTACCTACCAAGCTAAGAGATCGATCAGCTCAAGCAAGAAGTATGTACTTCTTTTCTTGAGACAGAATCAAGAAGACATCCAATTAGTGGGTGTGAAGACATCCTTGCAAGGATGCATGAAAGAACATAAGCATTAGATGGAAGAAATTTTACAAGTGTACAGAGAAGTGTTCCAAGATCCAAAAGGCATGCCACTTAAGAGGAAAGTGGAGCAAAAGATACACTTACTACCAGATTCTACTTTACCAAACATAGGACTGTATAGACAGCCCATATTAATGTCAAATGAGGTGAAGAAGCAATTGCAAGAGTTGTTGGAGCAAGGAATCGTAAGACCGAGTACCTCACCATGTGGCTCCCCTGTTGTTTCAGTACCAATGAAGAATAGACTCGGAGAATGTGCATTGACTAAAGAGCTCTAAACAAGATGTCTATCAAGAATCACTACCCCTTACCCAAGATCAATGACTTCTTAGATTAGATGTAGCATAGAAGGTACTTCACCAAGCTAAATTTGAAAGTTGAATATCATCAAGTCCAAATCAAGGAAGAAGACATTTGGAAGACCACCTTCAAGATGAAGGAAGGTCTATTTGAATGGTTAGCAATGTCCTTCGGTTTCAGTAATGCACTAGCTACTTTTATGCATTTAATGAATGATGTGTTGTGCCTATTCATAGATTCATTTGTCATAGAATATTTGGATGACATTTTGATCTTTAGTTCTACTTGGGAGGAGCATGTTGTACATCTAAATCAAGTGTTGGACACTGTAAAGTTCCCAAGCCATTATGCAAGGAACATCACGGTTTTGGGTGTCTTTTAGAACTTTACTGGTTGTGGTATTTTGTCAAACACTTTGCTTACTGTGATTCGTGAATATTTAGGTTGCGCTTAGGGTTTACTGATGTGTTATATATGTGTTTGCAGCAACAGACAAGAAGATAAGCAATGTAACATACCTCAACCATATGCAAGATCAATAAGATGATAGACAAGCCAAAACATTGCAGATCTGATTTTATTCATAAATAGAAGAACCTGCTACAATGAGCTGCCAATCTGGAATGCACATTAGATGGCTCCAATAAAGACAATAGAAGATAGGAGCTGCTACAAAATGCTCCAAGAGAAGACTACAATAAGCCTCCAAAGGCTGAATATACCATGAATACCAATACAAGAAGATCTGGGCTGTATGAAGTGTCAATCCCCAAGCTGGAAGATGCCACGCCCTGCTGAAACCCTGAAGATCCTAAATAATTCGGCCATACTGTTAGAGGCCTCCAAATTCTATGTTGAAGATGCCGAACTATAGATCGGGATGAGTAGAATCCCCTCATGAAATCTCAGACCGAAACACCAAGGGAAACTCCTCCAAACGCTGAATCCTCCAATGGAGCTGCGCCCTCCTAAAACTGCCAAACCCTAGAATTTTGGCCCTGATGAAGGAGGCCACCAAATGGCCTAAAACTTTCTAGAAAGATAGATTAGGACACTGCAAGTCACTGGGTGAAGTCTCCGGGTCAGATCTGATGTATAACCTCCTCAAACGGAATAGATCTGAATCTCAAAACTGCCTTCCTTCTCTCCAATTCGTCCAATGCATCTTATAACCCAAATGGTCCATGAAACTCCTTCGAAATGCACTAGATCTAACGGCCAAGCCCCTGCAATGAAAACCCAGGTGCTAGAATCTGCCAAAGCCCTTCCAATCCCTTGGAACGAGATTCCCTCAAAGAATGGTGCACCCCCCTTGCTGGAAACCCCCAATGGTGCGCCCCCCTTGCTGGAAACCCCCAATGGTGTGCCCCCCTTCTCTTCTTGTGCCTGTGGCTGGTGTAGAACCCTCCTGCACTGATGTAGATCTGAACTAGAATGGTGTGGAGGAGTATTGCATCATCGAGACCAAGCTTGGGACAAGCTAGGTGGAATCTTTCACCACCGAATTGTCCTCTAGGGTTTGTTAAGTCAAAACCCTCAAAACCCCCAAGGTATGGGCTCTCTAGCTAGAAGCCATATATCAAAATGATAGACATACATGAATGAATCAATAGAGGCCCTTGCCTTTCCTTTATACTTCCTGCTCACCTTCTCCCTCCAAAGTGACTTTCATTTTATTAATATTCAATTAATTAATTAAATCACTTTAATTAATAAATTAACCTTTTTACCTCTGAAAAGCGCCTTATCTCTCCTTGTGGCTTCCTTGGCCACTGAAAGTCACTTCTAGCCATCCCATCCTGTAGTGTTGCTCCTCCCGATTTCAATGAGCTATTACACTGAGAGGTTCCTCCAAGTAATGTGCCCAAAATGACCTCTTAAGTGAATTTAATTGACTTATAGCTCAAAATACTCAAAATCATGGAAATCGTTGGAATGCAACGAAACCAAAGCCAACCTGTGCGGAATGGTTCATAATGATGAAATGGGGTGGACGATGCAAGCCGGATCCCAAAATGCCTCTCATTAACCCCTGTACTCATTATAACACCCATCTGGCTACTCTGGACATCGTAAACCTCTGCAATGTAATGATGTCCCAAAGCGGGGACATTACAGAGACACTGAGGAAACACCAATGAATAGCAAACATAAAGAAGTGTGAGTTTGCTAGGCAATCCCTAGTTTACTTGGAGCATGTGATTGGTGGAGGTGAGTTGAATATTGATCCTGCAAAGATAGAAGCCACCCTTAAATGCCGCCCTCTTACTAATGCCATTGGATTTAGGAGTTTTGTGAGAGTTTCCCAAAATCTAAGGAAGTTCATGGTGTCATTTTCTGTTGTGGAAGCACCACTTCATGTTGTGTCAACCGATGATGAGAGTTTCCTGTTGAGTAAGAATTAGTGGGAACTTTTATCCACTGAGTTGCACTAGCTGGACTTGCAGTTGAGCTGCCAAACACTGAGCAATCGATTGCTCAAATTTCAGTGTTCAGAAGTTCAGTCGGTCATTTTGACTAGCTTTTTTCGCATTTCCATCCCCTGTGGGGCATTGTAATAAATGAGATTAGCATGATGAAGTTGTAAAAGACTTGGCCACCCAAGACTTGATCACGAGTATATACTCTAGAGTGTTTTTTTTCACTTGTTAATTATCTCTTGCCTGAGAAATTATTCATAGGCGAGTTATAATTTCTAAGTTTTTTCATTCAAATCGCCTCCAAAGCTGGAGTATGTGCTGGTGGTTAGGCCTTGGCATGGAATTCCAATGTCTAGTGTCTAAATGTTTATATTACCATGCCAGGTCATCTATATTGAGTCATATGGAAATTGCACTAAGTCCCCCCTAGTTTTTTTAATGTTTTGAGTCAATAAAAAATTTCCCGCAAACGGGTTATTTTAATTGTAAAAGTCTAAAAGTCATAAAAAGTGGCACTAGATGTTGTCATATGCCATGTTTGTGCTCGTTTTCTAAGCCATAACACCCCTTAAACCCTTATCCCCCCTTTGTTGAGTCAAAAAAGTGATTTTTATCACTCAAAAATGATTTTTTCTCACAAAAGGAGAAAAAAAGACATAAAAAATCAATAAAAATCAACAACCTATTAATAAGGAAACATGTCAGGGACATGTTTTCCATTTGTCTTTAGTCAAATCAAAGCAAGGATGAGTTCACTAGAGAAGAAAGCGACTTGGTTAATGATGTGTTCAAGGGAGATAATCCCAATGCTAAGACTCGACCTAGTATCTCATAGGTGGCGGATTTGTGGAGAGGGGCGTCAATCCCAAAGGGAGAGACTCGCCCTCTCTACCTACCCCACCCAAGTGGTGAGCTCTCATCTCCCATACGCTTTAGTTAACATGAGTGAGTCACTCATCAAGTGGAGAGGTGTCAATTTGACTCCCTTATTCACTCCCACACTTCCTCACTCATGTGATGCGCACTCTCCCTTAGCTCATGCACATTCTCTTGGGATCATCACCCTCAAGTGCTATAAAAGTAGGTCGACCCTTCCCTTTGTAGCTAATGGGGGTTGGACTATGCTTGGATATTGTATTGTTGTAATCATTCTCTTGCTTATGGAATAAAAGACTTTGGAGGTCAAAATCGATGGTGGTGTGGCTCTTGTGTTGGTGAATTTTGTCCAAAATTTCATTGAGGTGATATTGTTTCAAGCATTGCTTTTGTTTCTTGTTAGTATTGGCCAATTCATAAGAATATTGTTATTCAATTGGATAGAGTTGCTAATATCATTGTATTTCCAATTCTATTGATTATTTACATTAAACATTTGATATGCATGTGATGTTTTATGCTAAACTAACATGCCAATTGAGTCTTTTGTGTAGGTAACACCATTCTATCTAACAAGATCATTTGCAAGGGTTTTGTGAATTAGACAGGATCATCTCATATTGAAGAAGTGAAGGAGCTTGCTTGCATCCATCATTCTTCAAAGGGTTGGACGTTCTTCTCATCTTTGCCTTGCCATCAAAGTGACCCCATTGCCCAAGGGTTCCAAGCACTTCAAGTTTATCTCTTCTCATCTTCAAAAAATTTCTAATTTTTTTTATGGTTACTTGGTTACTTGCATGCAAAGAAGAAATCTGATTTAAGAGTCCATTTACACTATTCTTTTACTTTGCATGATTACATTTCTAAGTCTACTAATTGGCTAAAGTTTCATCATTCAAAAAAGAGTAGATTTAGTGAAGTTTTTAGGCACTTTTAAGCAAGTTTAAATTCAGATATTTAAAAGCTAAAAGTGTAGTTACTAGTTGTGCTTTTCACTTCAAAATTTGGCAAATTAAAAGTGCTTTTCCTTGCTGTTTTAAGTAGTCTATACAGTCTAAAAAATCCAAAAAAGTTGTAGTTTGCTAGTTTGTTAGTTAGCTTGTTTCATTTATTAATTTTTCCTATTAGTTTTGATCTACCCCCTAAGCTGTCCCAAAGTCATTTTGGGCATCTTTTGGGGTATTTTGTTTGCTGTTTTTTGCAGAACATTGAACAATCAAGGGGAGATTCTGTCATTTTTTGGCGGAATTGAAGCATTTGGAGCATCCGAGAGCTTCCTACCTCTCCAAAGAATAAACCTTTCTCTTCCAAACCTTGTAACTTATTGATCCAAACCTATAAGGATAAAAAAAAAAAAAATCTTCCAAAGAAGAAAAGAGAACAAGATTCTCGTTGTAATCGAAAGTAATAAAAACAAGCCTCATAGTGCCGAGTTTCTTCTCCCCCTTTGGGGGATTGGTGTGGTGGTGTGTTTGTTGTTCTCTTTGTTTCATTTACTTTACTGCTCTCATACAATTTAAAGGAAAAACTAAGAGACAATCAATCAATCAACCTTAATCAAAACACATAGTTTAGTTTTCTTTTGGGAAAGTAATACTTAATTGTTAGACTAGTTTCCTTTTATTACAATCTTTCAATTTCAGTTTTGCAATTTACTTTTGGAAAATAAACACGTCCCCTTAGCTCCTTTGCAAAGAGGTTGGTCAGTGTGGACAGTAGTAATTAGATAACATTTTATTTTCCTGTCTTTGTTTTCAAGTTGGAAAATAAACCAATCCTCTCAGCTCCTCTGCAAAGAGGTTGGATAGTGCGGATTCTAGTAATTAGCAAAACATTTCCTTTTCTGCAATTTATTTCATGCAATTTTTCTTTAAAATAAACCTTTCTCCTCGGCTCCTTGGTGTATGTTCTGAACCCTTGCGAGCGTAGCTCGATCTGGGGAACTCATTAGAACCGGGGATGGTCAGTGCGGAGTAGTTTAATAGGACAATCTTGAAAGTTACTATTGTTTGGTCTAGAAAACCACCTAGAGGGAGTGTGTGAAGTCAGACGGGAAGTTTGAGATATAGGTTCTCCTCGTGTTGGATCTCCGACACTTCTAGTGAGCTTGTTGGTGAAACCATTGGGTTTCGACAAGTTCTCAACAAATTTCTATACTAAAGGGATAGTCTCTTGAGAGGCCAAATCTGGTGTAAATTTGCTTTCTTACAATCAAGTCTCACTAAAATAAATCCACATTAATCGAACTCTAAAATTCTCAAAGACATCTCCACAAGGTACATTACATTTTCAGCAGCACAATACACGATCTCATTGGCATTGGTCTTAATTTTCCACATCCTAAGAAACCATTTGCTTCAAACATTCAATATTGCAAAGCATTACTTTATTCATTGAAGTATTTATTTACGCTTATGGTTATTGTTTCCGTCCTTATACACACTTGCAAACGTGAACTAAGTCCTGCTCACTTAGTGTGTCCTTGGAGGCACAATGCCTAGGTTCAAAGCCCACGCTATCACTTTGAATTGAACCTCTTCCGTCTAGGCTTACTCCTAGGGAAGCCAAGGGGGGTAGACCCTAATTTCTAGATGAGATTAAACGTTAAGTTTAGGAGTTGGTTTTAATTAGTTAAAAGGTTGGGGGAAAGATCCAGCCTGTGATGCAAAGGCAACAATCAAGCCTTTTCCTAGGACAACTAGACTAGTGCCTAAGATTTGGGCAAGGGGTCAACTAAAGTTTGAGGGAGGTTGATTACACAAGAATTACAAAAGATTACAAAGATTACAACTATATCACAACAAGGTTAGATACAAACTCACAATAAGATTACAACAAGAATATCTAAAGAGCTACACTAAAGTTATACTAAACATAAGATACAATAGATACAAAGATACAAATACTAACTGAATTGCTTGTTTGTGCAGGAAATTAAAGATGCTCAAAGGGAAACATTCATCAACACATCAAGCCTAGCATGCTCAACACTAGAGTGTCTCCCAAAGGGATGCACAACTCTGTTGTGACTGTTTTCAATGGCAAACAAAATTACACAAAGTCCAATCAAGGAAGTGCTTCCAAAGGATGCGCAACTTCTTGAGGGACCAAACCAAAGATATGAACACACCACTTAACAGAAAAAAATAAATGCTTAAAGGGAAGCTTCCAAAGGCACAACTATGACTACTTAGATATCAATCCACAACACATAAGATAAGCTTGCATAAAGGTAAATATGAAATGAAAGTTGCTTGCAAGATTAGTTAAGTGCCAACCACAAATGATATACCAATGAAAATGTCCCAAGGTTAAAGTGGATTAAGAATTTGTTAAAAGTTATTAAGTGAAGAATGGTTCCTAACTAAGTGTCAACCCCAATACTCCCCTCGCTTGTACCAAGTAGTTGCTGGGTGCTCAAGAAGTATGGCAACAAGGCCTACCCTAGCTCCCCAGGTCAACCCAAGGGAAAAAAGTACTTCCGGAAAGGACGCTAAACGCCACAAGACCGTCCCCGGCCTATCACCTCTCATTGTTTCCTTTAGTCCTCATTTAAATGGCAATGTTGGGTCAGTAAAGGTGCCCTATTAAGTCTAATTGATTTTATGCCCATGGAGTAAGTTAAATTAAGTTAAAAAGTGTGTTAGGGCAAGATATTGCTTGCCAAAAAGTGGGTATTTGTGCCAAAACCGAAATTTACAAGTTGCCAATGTGAAGTTCTTAAACCATGAGATAAAGCTTGAAAGGAAAGTAAAGAACTTAAACAATTGCAAGAATGTAAAATAGATTGCCTTAAACCATTCTCATGCCCATGATTACTTGCAAGATAAGAGATAAATGCTTGAAAATTTAAGAGTGATCTAGCAAGTAAAAGACGGATGAAACATAAAGAGATTCCTATGCTTCCATGGTTTAAACTAGCATTAGTGTTGTGTTCCTATTTCTAGATAATTTTAAACCATTTAAGCATAAGCACATTTAGAAGTAAATCACTAAGCTAGCCATACGATTTTGGGGGTTGGCTAGGCCAACTTCACTCCAAGTTGTAGGCAACACAAGAATGTAAATGCTTTGCAATAAAGAAACTAAACTAGACAAAACCACTCACAATGGCACAAGGTGGAGGCAAGCCTTCCTATTTTGTGCCAAAGAGGGTTGGAAATGAAATAATGAAATAGAAAACTAAAACAACCTAGCCACACAACCTTGTCCTAATGACAAGTGGGGCAAACAAAATAAAAATTGCAGAAATTTAAATAATGGTCCTAGCCTTACGATTTTGGGGGTTGGCTTAGCCAAACTCACACCAAAATGTAAGCACTAATACAATTTACAAGAACAGAAAATTAAATACAAGAATGCAAGCCACTTGGGGACCCCCTTTGGGCTTGCTACAATGCTAGAAATAAGAGAGAAAGGTTGGGTGTTGTTACCCAACCAGGAGGGGGGTTCTTTGTGTGTTTTATGGCTGAATTTGGGTAGCACTTCCCCTTGATCTGGCAAGAACCTGCAAAAAACAACATGCTTTTGCTTGCTGGAAATGCTGCAAACACACAACAATGTTAAAAAAAAATTGTTTTCACACAGAAATTTTCTGCATAAAAAATTCAGCAAGTATAGATGATGAAATGACCTATTCTAGAGTGTTAGCAATACCAAAATCTGAATGCGAAACAACAAAAAATAGAAGGAGAAAAACTAAGAGGTTCAAGAAGGCTATGAAAGCTAGCTTCTAGCTCAAAACTAGCGTTACAAGCCCTTGAGATAACCTGCAACTATTGAAGCAAACCATGAGATAGGAGCAAATGTGAGTGAAATAGACAAGTAACATAAACTAATTTATATCATCAACTATTTAACTCACTTAGATTAGCAACTACACTATTGAAAAACCTACCCAAACAAACTAATTTACTTAGGAAATATAGTCAATATCTCAAAGAAAATGCTCAAAGGAACAATATCACCTCAAATAAATGGAAGTACCAAGACTAATCTTTATTACTTCAAAATCCTCCAAAGTCTTTCTTATTAACCAAGTAGGAACTTGCAGTAACTAATTGCTACAAATTCCTCTCAAAGAGTGAGAGCACAAACAGTGAAAGCAAGGTGGAAAGATGAGAAGTTGGGGAGATAATTTGGTAGCATAACAATAGCTCAAGAGATGGTGTTGAAATGAGGGTGAGAGGGTCTTCATTTATACTTGGAGAGGCGAAGTGACCCCTCTTGGATGAGATCCAAGTATCAAACACCAAGCACAAGAGAGAATCCCAAGGAGGG
>ML823705.1:0-25555 GCA_009831015.1 Picea engelmannii
AAAATTCAACCCTAAGGCACAAAAAAACAAGAAAATGATATTAAACCCCACTAGAAAAAATAACAACCCATTGGTAAAAAACATCAGACCTTTAGGTTAGATCAATGAAAAATGACAATAAGAGGGTGGAGAAAAAATTAACAGCAAGGCTCAAGCTTGTTGTCCCATAAAAAAAAAACATCATTGTTTTATGGGCATGAAAATCATGGAAAAATGACCCAAAAAAAACAAAACGTAGGAAAGCAAACTTGCAAAAATGTATGGAAACAAAACATCAACATGGAGGGATTTAGATACATGCCTATGAATGGAATATTCAACATTGATTGGCAAATCAAATTGAACTCTTGCTCCACTTAGAAATCCTTGATGGTGATGATGATAGTTGTTTAGTTGCCTCCACAATGTTGAGGAAGACCACAAACCCTTCTCCTTCCTTCTCCACAAGCAAACAAGTCTAAATGAGCAAATGAAAAAGAGAAAAATGGATTTATCCCCGTGGGTTGTCTGCGTCCCACGATTTTTACATTTGTCTCGTGATTTTTATGAAAAAGTCGACGATTTTTTGAATAAGTCGTGACTTTTTCAAAGCATAAAAAATCGTGATTTTTTGGGAGAGAGGAAAAATCGTGACTTTTTGAAAAACTTGCAATTTTTCGGAGACTTTTTCAACACTGATTTAGAGTTTTTTAGTAACCTTAGTCAGTGACCAGTATATAGAGATTTAGGAAGCCTGGCTTTGAAGGATGAATAACAAACCAAATCGTGACTATAATAAGAGGAGAATTAAATTGTCGATTTTGAAGGCATGGGATTTGCTGGAATAAGTAAGTAGGTTATAATTTATTATTTGAGTAGAAATCTAGTTCCTCTTGTTCACCACACAATCCCATTTGTGTGGAAGAAGGGAATTTATTATCTAACTAGGCATAGTCATTAAAAGTCTTTTTTCCTTACTTTGTCCAATGATGTCTCCTTACTTTGTCCAATGATGTCGATCACAATTTGATTGGAAACTTGACCTATTGTTTCGGTCCATGTCTCAAATCACTATGGTCTTGAGCTATGCATCATTTCCTTACAAAAAAAAATTCAATAATTGTTTTTGTTATTATTATTAAAGCAAAAAGCTTTGATTCATTTGTAAACTAATATTGTTTTATTTTTTTCAAACTTTTCATAAGAAACAGGTGCTAAACAACTTGCTACATGAATTTGAGAGCAGAGCTTGTCTGGACTTCCATGGCGACTCTGTATTTTTTTAAGATAGAGACAAGTTGTGCCTAAGCAGAAAGCATGAAGATGAAGTGATGGAACCAGGGAGCCGCTTCAAAGGACTTCCATGGCGACTTGTTTTTTTTAGGATAGTTTTTTTACGGAGTCATTATTAACATGGTTCCATTTGGATGTTTATCCTATTCATATTGGAGAGCATCGCTATTATGAACCTGTTGTCCTACTCTTTTGGATAGTGCACTGACCTTTCTTTAAGTTGACATTGTTTATCAAGGGTGTATAGATGACTTCCTTCCTCCTCTTGGAACCAACGCTAATATACTCCTTGGATAGCACTTTTAGCCTTGGTATTGGGTGTCTTGACCACAAACTACCTTGATATTGAACCTATACTGTTGATTAACCTATACTGCTGATTAGTTTTTTCATTTTTAGCATTGGTAAAACTGTCCCTTACAGCCGAATCTTCTCTACCTTTTTATCAGTAACTCTGTACCTCCCTTTCGAATCTCCTCCAACTTTCGACACCTTGTTGTTCTTTATTTCACCTTTACACCTAACTGACTTATCCACCATCTTACACTTACCTCTGCCACTATTTTTGTACTCCCTCCCTGACATTTTAACGTTTATCCCTCTCGGACTTGACATTTTATATGTCTCTCTCTTCACCCATACTCCAGTACCGTTGCATCCAACCTTCTCTTTTTACTCTCAGTAGGAGGTGGCTACTCCTTTTAAGACCTTCTAGCACCCTCCAATGGAGGAAGAGGCTAGTGCACTAATGAGTGCAGCTGACGAAGTCCTATGGAAGAGAGCCAAACTCTTCCCCTCACCGGTTGACCTCCTTGCTACTTCATCCTCTCTTCTAAACTCTTTATCAAAGGCGACCAAGCTGCATACTGATTCTACTGGGTTGCCTACTACAGAAACGCGTCCAATGACTTCTTTGATTCCTGGAATGACTTCTTATCTGGGGCGCACAGACAAGAGAAAAAATAAATCTCAACCAGAGCGAGGTCGTTCCTCACAGTCTTGGATACCAAAGCCATCGGCCAAAAAATAGTTGTGGAAGCCAAATAAAAACAAGAGACGTCTAATAATGGGTTCTGATGTGGGTCTAGAGGAAAGTGTTTGACTATCTCTCTGTGGTTTGGTGAGCAGGTTCACCTACCGTGCTCTTAGTTCCAACTTGCTACCGAATTGGATTCTAGATAACTGGCTACCTATCCTTGGCTATGCTCTTGAGCTCATTTCTTTATCTTTTGGCTGGTTTGGATTTATTTTTAACTCCCCTGAAGATTCACAACTTATACTGGACACCTTATGGACCAGGGAAGAGACAGCTTGATGCTCAAAAGGTGGAGGGTCTCTTTCAATCCATCGACGGACTCCTTCCGCTTCTGACATATTTGGGTTCTCTTACCTGGGCTGCCATTACAGTACTGGACCGAGAAGGCACTAGAGGCTATCGGAAATGAACTAGTTTGTTTTATTTGTACTGATCCAAACCTCTTAAAGAGCACATACAGAAAAATGACAAGGATATTGGTCAAACTAGACATCCATGCTAGACTACCAGAAGTCTTAGAAATTTTCTGGCGTGGCTGCACAATGACCCAACGCCTGGATTACCTCGGTATTCCATTTCGTTGCTCAAACTGTCACCAAATGGGTCATCTTTGGTGCGACTCTACAGGAGCTCCAGAGGAAGAAGAGTCTGAAGGATCCTATCTCTGTAAACTGCCTAGGGAGGATTCTCCGGGGGTGAGCTCCTTCACACCGAACATTGATGGTTATATGGATGAAGAGGCTGAGGAAAATTTGTATTCTATTGAGCTACAATAGTCTCCTCCCTCTCTCATGGGTAAGCTTAAACATTATTTCCCTTCTATCTATTTCTCTCTTTCCTCATGGGAAAGGCACCATTTTGATACCTCCACTATCTCGGGCCTTGACCCAAAACCCACTACATTACTCGAGTCATCTAAACCACTTGTGGCGGTGTGCAATCTGAGTACCTCCCATCCACCTGTGCCTCCGACTTCCATCTTGTCTGATGCTCCTGTTACCTTACTTACCCCCATCTCTGATGCTCCCTCTACAACTCTGCCTCACTATTCGGGTGGGGTCCTCTTGACTTCCTCTCCCTTCCTACCCATTGTTTCCAATACTATGTCTAGGACGACATTACTATCTACCTCACAACAGATACAGATCACTGATTGTATGGGTCTTACCATCTGAAACCCTTCTCCATTGGTTTTTCAGTCACCGGTCCCACTCCCTATCTTTTTAGGTAAATCTCATATCAATGATTTACAATATATTCCATCTTCCTCATGTCTTGAACCATTAACTGACCCTACAAACAATGCTTTCTTCTAGTCTCTTGGCATGGGTATTGAGACTTCTCCTATAAAATCTCGCAGTGCTCAGAGGAAAGCCTGCTCTTATGTCACTCCTACTATTGTTCCATCTATGGATTCGACTAACCTTGGGGCACTTAGAGGCATTAAAGCCCTAACCAGATCACGTCCATGATATTCTTATCCCTAAATATCTGTGGATTTGGAGGCGCCCTCAAAAAGGCCTCTCTTTAGCGCTTGATAGATACCATTCACCCTACTATTATTTTTCTCCAGGAAACACTTGTGGATGAACAATGTTCTCGTGCATTTATCAATAGGTTAAAGCCTATCTAGTTTGTGAGTGTTGTAAACTTGGTGGGAACTTTGGGTGGATTACTTGTGGCTTGGGACCCTACCTCTTTTGATCTAAAGGATTTTATTTGCTATGGTGGAATCCTTTTGTCTGGCACTTGTTGCACCAACAAATGATAGGTAAACATCCTTAATGTCTATGGACCATGCACTAACAAGTTGGCTTTCTGGTTAAAGGTTTCAGACTCTGGTCTTCTTGCTAAACCAAATCTCATCATGGCGGGGGATTTCAATATGACTTTATTATCTGTCGAGACTTGGGGATCAAAATCTTTTATTGATGCGCGGCTTCACAATACAGTGCATGATTCCATCATAAAAATCTCATCGACCTTCTTCCGACTGAGGTGGCCCCTACCTGGAGAAATGGAAGGTCGGGCACAATGAGTATCTCAAAGCGTATTAACCGTTTCTTCATTTCAGATTCTCTTCTACAACAGGCTGAAAAATATCGAACTTGGGTTGCATATTCATTCATCTCAGATCATGCCCCCATTATCCTACAACTCGATTCCTATTCTCACTGCTCTCCCTATCCTTTCAAATTTAATCCCATCTGGCTGGGGAATTCAGACTTTGATTGATTGGTCAAGGAGGTTTGGTCCGAAAAAATATTCATTGATGAACTAGATGCTCAGAGGAGAGTTTCCAAAAAACTAAAGTTACTAAAAACAAGAGTAAAAGTCTGGGCCAGACAACAATTAACAAAGACATTTGATCACTTGTCTCAGATTGAACAACAAATACATGATCTTATTATTGAAATCTCTTCTATTCAGGGTAGTGTACACGTGAATCATCAACAACAGCTAAAAACTCTTGAGACAGAGCGGACTAGTCTTCCTCTTATTGAGGAAGCCCACTGGAGATAGAAAAGTCGCGCTACCTGGATCAATTGAGGTGATAGAAATACTACGTATTTCCACAAATTTGCAAGCCACAGGAGAAACTTCAAGCATATATGGGAGCTTAAATCAGACGATGATGTTCCTATCACTGGTCACGAAAATCTCTTTGATGTGGATTTCTCCCACTTCAAATCTGCCTACAAAGATATTGGACTCACAAATATCATTGATCAAGCTACAATCACCAGTCTCTATCCAAGAATCATCTCTGAGAGGGAGGCAAAACTTCTCTACACTTCATGTACAAAAGATGAAATATGGAAGGCACTCAATACTTTCAAAAAAGACAAAAGTCCAGGCCTAGATGGCTGGACAGTTGAATTTTAACTCCACTATTTTGACTTGATCAGTGATGATTTGCAGGATCTCGTCGAAAACTCCAGATGCAGAGGTATTGTATATCGTGCTCTAAATTCCACATTTCTGACTTTGATCCCCAAATAAAATCATCCCTGTACCTTCAATGATTACCGTCCTATCGCTCTTTGCAACCTCTGTTATAAGCTTATTACTAAAATCATTTCCGAAAGAATCAAACCATTTATGTATCATCTTATCTCGAAGGAACAGTTGGGTTTCATCGAAGGTAGGCAAATTCTTGACGCTATTGGATCGGCCCAGGAGGTTTTACATAGCATAAAGCACAAAAAATTACAAGCACTGGATTTTAAAAATGATTTCGACTGTGTCAGTTGGGACTACCTTAGAATGATACTATTGCAATCGGGTTTCGGTTTTCACTTCACAAGCTGGATTATGGGGTGCGTGACTAGTGAAACCATTGCGGTTATGGTCAACGGTGAAGCATCATCATTCTTAAAAAATGAAAGTGGCTTGAGACAGGGATGCCCTCTCTCCCTGCTCCTTTTCATATTGGCTTTGCAAGGCCTGAACATTCTTCTCAAGACGAAACAACAAGAGGGACTTATCACCGGAATTAAAGTATCAATTTTGACAAAAGTGTTGCACCTTTTCTTTGTGGATGACATAATTATTGCCACCAAAGAAGACTTAAATGAATGGCTGGAAATCAAAGTGATTCTAAATCTCTTTTGCGGTGCATCAAGCCTCTAGATAAACGAAGCAAAATCCACCTTCTACTACTCTGGCCTCTTTGCGGCAGATCTAGCTACCTTCAAATCCATTTTTCCTTTTGGTTGTCAAGAGCTCTCACTGGGTTTTCGTTACCTAGGCTACTTCCTCAGGCCGGACTGCTACAAAACTTCTTACTGGAATTGAATGTTGGTAAAATTTGAAAATCGTATTACACATTGGTGCAATAGATGGCTCACATTGGGTGGGAGATTTATGATCCTAAAATCAATGCTCGAAGGCCAAGCGGTCTACTGGATGGCTCTAGCCATTATCCCTCCCTCTATTTTGAACAGGATCAGGAGATTGATGTTTTCATTTCTATGGTCTGGCAACCCAAATCAACATGCTCTTCATCCCTATAGATGGGATCTCATTGCTAAGCCAAAGTCGACAAGTGGCTGGGGACTGCGTAACCTTATAATCTTCAAACAAGCATTGGCTACCAGAACGTTGTGGCATGTATTAACTCAGGACGAGATCTGACACCATATCATTTTTGGGAAATACATCTTCCCACTATCTATTGCTCGATGGCTCAGACTACCGGATATTTGCACTCATAATGTCTCATTGACCTGGTGATCCATCTCAAAGAAACTAAAATACATTCACCAATGGATTTGCTAGAAACCGGGTTCGTGTCTTGAAATACACATCGGCAGGGATGCTATTATGGGGCTTGGATCAGCGACATACCTCTCACGGGATTTGCTGGAACAGCTAAAACTGTCAAATTTTTTTTCCTCTTTCAAGCACAAATCCTCACTGACGATATGCTTACCTGTACAAGGTGGAAATCGAGTGCAGATCTGGGATTATCGGCGCTCTAGCACAGGAGTGGACCACATACTGCTCGGAGTTAAGTGGTGCGAGAATTCGTCTTCATGTTGCGGAAGACATTTTTCTCTAGAATGGAGGGGACATCTCTGGACAATTGAATGTAAGAAATATTTACAAAGCTATCTCATCTACTATCTGGATTCAAAGGTGCACTGGCTGGCGAAAAAAACTTTGGCATTGGACCCTACCATTGAAATTAAAACTCTTTATATGTCTCGCTGCAAATGACAAGATTTGAACTTGGGATACTCTTCAGCTACCTCTGCCGCATCAATTCTGAAATTATTTTCCACTTATTTTGGGACTGTCCTATCACAAAATTGATATGGATTAAAATCCTAACAGTTCTAAAACAAAATCTGATGTGGATGGGCACAAATTTGCAGGAATGCCTGGAGAATTGGTCTCTACAGGTCACAAACTTCCCACATCTACCAGTCATTGCTTGCTGGTATGTCTGGATCTCTCGCAATAAGGCGATTTTCGAGAATACACCTGTCTCCATAAACACTATCTGCTTCTTTATCTTGGGAGAGTTGAACTCCGAAAGGATTAAAAAGATTTCTGCCCCTCGTGCTATTCCACCTCCCACTCAGCTAAGCGGAAACTGTGCATGGTTCGACGGAGCCTCTCAATTTTCAGGCTTGCTTTGTGGAGCCGGTGGGAGGTTACATCTCTGAGATGGCACATGGATTACTTGGACCTTAAACTGTGGCAACGGAACAAACACAAAAGCTGAGCTTATTGGAACCTAGGTCACTCTATTTTTGGCCTCTCGTCATAATATTTTGGATCTTCATGTGAGAGGAGATTCCAAAATCATTATTGACTAGTTAAACAGAAAAGGAAAGCTTCAAGTTGCGGCTTTGGAATGCTTGAAGGATAGAATCATTGATCTCTCTCAGACCTTAAATCAGATCAGCTTCTCACATATTTTCAGGGAGCAAAATTCGGAGGCCGATATTCTATCCAAAAAAGCCTTACTATAACACACGAGTATTTTGTCCTATCATCTCCGGATAGGTGGACTTGAGAGCCAATCTCACCGCATTTCTCTATTCTAGCTTAATGTCTGATGTATTGTCTTTTTACTGTTTTCTCATTCTTCTGTTATGCTCGTAGTTTTGGATCTATCCTTTGTATGGGGATGGGCTGATTTGCTACAACCAGTTTTGCTTATTTGTATGGGATGGGCTAATTTATTACAGCCAGATTTACATAATATGGACCCTCCTCCTTTTCGAAAGAGACATATTTCGGAATCTATTTGATGTGCATGGCGCATTCATTCCTTCATTGTATGGACACATTATTGTATCTATTTGGCAAACTCCAAATTTAATATAAAGTAAAAATTTTCTTTCGGAAAAAAAATAAAAAAAAATGCTACTGCTCGGCCCACTTGCCTTGCCCTATAGAAAAATAATAATTATGTTAAAAAGTAGTAAAATTGTCTTCCTAATGTCTCTCGATCGTGTGCGTGCATTGTATGGTAAAATTAAATTATAATTAGATAGGTATTTATTTAAATAAAACGACTTTTAAGGAATCTTATAAACAAAATAAAAGTCACCTTACTGCTGTTGCTTTTCCCCGTCTGTAAACGAAATATCATGAATAGAAAAACATCGCAAGTCTTACCTAACAACCGAGTCGCAATCCTCGCCAAGTTTCCTCGCAAGTCTTACGTAGCAACCGCGACACTATCCTCCTCGCCAATTTCGTAGTGATGTGTAAATTAAGATAACTTTTCTACTTTCAAGACCAATTCAATGTAATGTTCACTAAATTCTCCGATCGATGTTAACCCAATCCTAAGTTTTTATTTCTTAGTTAGCCGTCATTTTGTAACGGAGATGACACATATTTGAATTATATTCCAAATTCTAAGACACTTTTTGTTTATTCTATTTAAAAATTTAAACGCTTTAAGAAATGATTATTAAAGCTATTTTTTGGTTGTATTTTTTTTTTTATTTAAAAATTTAAATTTTTATTAAATATGATTTTTAAAGTTTCTTTTTTACATTTTTCAATTAAAATACATTTTTTAAATTAAAATATATTGAAATTTCTCAATGTATTATACCCATTACAAAATAATAATTTTGTATAAATTTATATAAAAAAACAAAAATGTTAGAAAACGCTTAACCTAACGATAAAAGTTAATACTCAGCGCTCAGAGTGTCGGGCCCAAGGCTGGAATTTCAAAAGTAAATGGCTGGTCAAATTTAACGGTTTTGGCTGTATTGTTACGATTAGGAAGTTGAAGAATTTTTGAAGATTCGGAAGTTGGAGGAATTTAGGAAGTTGAAGAATTTTGGAATATTTGGAAGTTCGAGGAATTTTTAATTGTATTTGCCTATCAAATTGTATCCAGTGATTGGCTTATAGATGGCAAGCGCCACTCTGCTGCTCTCCTCTCGCGGAAGTGCAAGAGCCATTAATTTATTATAATGGAAGGGGAAAATCCGAGCAGCAAATATAAAGAGAAATCAAATATATCTAAGCTGTGATGGACGGAGCATGAGGAAGACGATCCTTATAAAGATGTAGACTTCAAGATAGAGTGGGAGACCTGCGGCTTCCGTTTGGCTTCATAGGATATGCGTGGAAAGTTATCGCGCCGTCAATATGTCCAATCGTTGTTTATTCCGTTCAAAGTGACGGTGATATGCGTGGAAAGTTATCGCACCGTCAATATGTCCAATCGTTGTTTATTCCGTTCAAAGTGACGGTGATGTCGGTATTGATTCCGTTGACAGTGACGATGATGTGGACTGATTTGTTAAACATAAAAAGTAATCAGAAGGCAAGCCAAATGTACATATTTCAAGTGGGTTGACAATTGATGCTGGATTATAATAAGGTTATTAGGGATTATCTAGTGGCGGAATATAATAATGAAAGTATTGTTTAAGGAGATATGGAGAGAAGAAGTAGGCATGAAATGACTAGATGGCAGAAATATTTATTACATTAACATTGGGGGTAGTGAAAGCTGCAATAAGACTTCAAAGTTTTTGGCCAATAAAATATCAGATAAATGAGATTTAAAATTTAAAATTAATCATTATAACTTTCTATAAAGGGGTGTATATTTTATGGTCAACTATGAACTAATAAAAAGTCAAACCTAACTCAACACTATATACCATGCCTATCGACAGGTATAATAACAATAAGGTCGATAGATTAAAGTTGTCATGTTGTGTTTGTGAGAGGGGAGCAAAGTTGGAATTTCAAACTGGAAAAGCCCGTCAAATTTGACGATCTAGATTACTACAATGTCCGTTCAACCAGTTTTAAGCAAAATAATTGACGGTTTTAGAAAAAAATTTACTTTATTTGATGGATAAATTGGCCCATGACTAGCAGTTTACCCGTCAAATTCCATCTTTGTTTGTGAGTGATTGGAAAGGAAAAGAAAGAGGAAATGGATTGGTATTGTGCCTACGCAACTACAAGCAAGAAGGCAACGTCTAGTAGGTGGAAAGGGCATGTAGCTGGGCGAGCAATATTCAGCCTTAGCTTTTCACATATGCACAGATGGTGTAAGTCAATATATGTAGCTATGTTGCACCTATATCCATATAAATGTTGTTTCAATGTCTGTTTGTTTTTTTTTTAATTAGGAAATATAAATCTTATTTAAATTGTATTTCTAAATGTATAAATGAATTTAAAGTATTGAAAAAAAAAATCGATACTTTCAAAAATTGTAATCATCTTCTTTATATTTAAATGTAAAATATTGATATTTAAATATAAAATATTGAAATCTATTAACTGCATTTAAATCTAAGATATTCAATTTTGTTCTTCAACCATTTACATTTAAATATGGCCAATACTGCATTTTAATTGACCTCTCCTTCGTACAAAGATTGTAAAAGGTTGTCGTTTTAATGCTACGACGAGGTTTGTAGGTCCAAGGATCATACAAAAGCTAATGCGAGTGTATATATGTTTTAAATATGAAAATGTTGTAAATTTTAAAAGCGGTTATGAAATTTTATCCTCTCATCTTTTATTTAATTATGTGAAAAAAACTTAAATTTTGTTATACATGTTAATGATATTTAAATTAAAATATTCAAATTTGTAATTGTGTGAGAAGCTTGAATTTTGGTATTCATGTTAATTATGTAATTAAATGTAAAATATTTATTTTATTATAAGAAAAAACTTTTTTATTTAAATATAAAATTTTACTTTAAAAATTTGAATTTTATAAAAGTTTTTTATTATTTTAAACATATCATTGTAAATCCATCTTTAACTCTCAATTTATTATGTTTATAGTGGGATTAAATCCGTGGAGATGCCAACCTTTTTTATGTTGGGTGGTGACAACACACATAGTTGCAGATACATTTGTTTAGTCAAAGGTTTTTCAAGCGTTTGGATTTCAATATGCCTGGAAATGCTTGAGATCTGTCATGTTTAAATGTAGAATCCCATGAGGTGCTTCATTGAGACTTCTATTCATTTCTCCATTATTGACTGAGCAATAAGGGATATTGTTTCCCCCCATTTCGTCCTTGCTTGTTGTATGATGTGTTTATCATTCTATTTTTCTATTCATTGATATTGTTGTTTGCAGCCCTAATCCCAACAAGTGGTATTAGAGTTGAGGTAAGTGAAGGTCTATGAGAGCCAAGGGAAGATTGTCCCTGCACATAGAGGGAGAAGGAAGAGTTGTTCATTCCACGAGTATGTTTGTTGGTTCGTGAGCTGAGAAGAAGGGAACGGAGATGTAGAATCCACATAGAGAAGGAAAGTCCATTGTTTGTTGGTTAGAGAGCAGACGAGGAAGTTGCTCTTGCACATAGAAGTAAAGTCGACCTGTGGAGAGGGTTGAGGGTGCTCAAAGAGCCAAGGAGGAGGTTGTGGAGACTGAGTGGAAACCCTCATTTGCTTTGTCCAATTTGCTAAAGGTTATGGAGTCTGAGTGAAAGCCTCATTTTTTGTGTCCAATTTGTTGGAGGCGACTATGTGAAAACCCGAGGAAACCTTACTCGGTGGTAAAGTACATATTTCCAAAAATTTTATTTAGAAAAATAAGATCCACACGTTTTTGTTTGTGGAGAAGATCAAGAGAGTGAAATAAATATTTAAGGTGGTGAAGTAGAAGCACAATAAATTGGTGCAGTGAATGATGGATAGAAACAGGTGCAATTTAGGGCATCGATATTTGGAAGTGAATGATGGATGGAAACAGGTGCAATTTGGGGCGCCGATATTTCAAAGTGAATGATGGATGGAAACAGGTGCAATTTGGGGAACCAATATTTGGAAGTGAATGATGGATGGAAATAGGTGCAATTTGGGGCACCGATATTTGGAATTGGTGCAAGCAATGATGAACAGATGTCAGCGCTCGCTGCAACACCAAGATTTGCAATTTGTGCATTCACTGATGGAGTGTGGCTAGAGCAAGGTGACGAAACACGATTTGGAGTTGGGGAAAACAATAATGGAATGTGTCTAGTGCTAAGTGGGGCACAAGGATATGGGATTGAAGCAGGCAATGATGTAGATTGGTCAATGCATGTAGGCGCACCAAGATTTGGAATTGTTGGCTTCCCACACTCGACATTTATTATGTTAAGGCAGGATATAGTGATTCCTTAACATTATTCTCCATAACTTCGCATTTGTCAAATGGTAGCTGGAGGCACACATTCTGTAGTGCTTACACATAACAAGCATGTCTGGACATGGGGTCAACCACGGCTTCCAAAGGATATAAACATATTTTTACTCTCGTTCGTGTGCAAGTCTTGGAAAATGTGTAGTTGATTGTCATTAGTGCTAAGGCTTGTGGAGATGTATGACAAGTGCATAAACTTGGAGGATGCATGTAAAGTGTTTTACGAAATGCCTAAACGAGATAATTGTGGACCGTTATGATGAGTTTCCAAAGGAGGCAGAGCTAGATATGGCAGTGATGGTGGCAAGTCAATCATGGAAGAGGATTGTTGGTCTCACTAATTTTCAAATGCAAAGTTCGAGGTGGAGTTGAAACTTTTTTATTATATGGAAATGGGAATACGACTGTAAGACCTGGTTAGACATGCATACCCCAGGTTTGAAATTTTCACTAGTAAATTCTAGACGTAGACCTAGGTGATAGGGGGTAGCATGAGGTATTCTCAGACACCATGACTTTGAGGGATGTTTGGTCAGTTTTGGTCATGGGAAAGGGTAGGGAAAGTTAGGTTAAGAGTCGTGATTTTAGGCACATGATTTTGGTAGCTCGTGGCTTTAGAGCCCATGGATTGCATACTCCATTGAAATTATCCCGGAGATGAGAGGTGAAGGGTCACTTGGTTGGCTTGGTCAGATTCATTCAAGAAAGTATATCTATGTTGGTTATAGTGATGGAGATAAGGGATGTAGATTGTGGGATCCTACTTCCCATAAAATCATCATTAGTAGATATATGTACATGGAATAATCATATGTTATTTAGGATAGCAAAGCAATATTTGTTTGCAAACTTAGGAAATCATTGTATGGCCTAAGGTAGCGAGACAGTGGTACAAGATGTTTGATTCCTTCATGGTGAGCCAAAGTTTCTTAAGAAGTGAGTATGATCATTGTGTTTTATTCAAAAGTTTGAATGTCATATTCATTATCTTAGTGTTATGTTGATGATATGCTTGTTGCAAGAAAAACATGGTTGCGATCAGTAGGTTAAAGACTCAGTTGTATAGGACTTTTGATGAAGGATCTAGGATCATCAAAACAAATCTTAAGAATTGTTGGTTATTACCCTTTCTTTCTACTTCTTGGGTTGACCCAGGTTCATATCTGAACACGTTTCCAACAAAACCCTCTACAACTATCATCCCTCCTATTAAACCAGAAGGCAACACAACACACAAAATGTACTACGCAGTCTCAGCCGAGATAGTTCTATTGGTGACTACAATGCTCAGGTGCTTGCAATATAGGAAAGAGTGGGGATTTGGGATTGGATTTGATCTTCATCTGGCCTTAAATTGATTACTCTATCTATTATTGTTAAGATCCACTCATTTGTAAGCTTATACATGCATTCTAATAGATCTAGCTAACCAATTATGTGTAAATCAATCATTAGCAGGAATTAAAGATGATCAACCATTAACAGAAAGTAACCATGCATTCTCTCATTAAAAACTACACAGGTTTTACCGTGGTTCATCCCCTCCTGGGTTACATCCACAAACATTTAGCTTCTTAGGCTCTTTTATTTAAATTTCTGCAAAATATGGTGTTGTGTGCACTACAGTTCCTATCATACAATTCTGGAACATGTTCCACAACCTCTATGAGGCGGACTAGACCACACCAGGCTCCTCAACCTATGATCTAACCCTCAATATCTAGCTACCTGGCTCTTTTACAGCTCAACAGCTTAAAAAAAGGTATCACTATAGTCTCTTACAATTTGAAATTAACTTGAACTAACCACACCCACTTGGAACCGCGACCTAGACCTCCTAGGTTCTTATTTATACTAGTTTTCAAGTTTACCAACTATTACAATATCTTACCAAAACCCCCTTGTGTGTCTTGCATGCTTTCCTCCCTTGCATGTGGCTTTCCCTTGCACGTGTTGCTTTTCCTGCTAGTTGTTCTTCTCCAAAATTGGGCCTTAACTTACCAAAATTGGGTATTTCCTCAAAATAGGCATGTGCCCAACAAGCCCCCAACACTCACATGTGGGTTGTCCCGAGCCACCTAGGTAGTGCGTGCTCCCTGAACAGCCTCTGCTAGGCTGTGGAACTTGTTTGGAAGTTCCCTTACTCTTGTTGGACCTGTACGACTTTTCCCGTCAGTGCCTCTACTGACTACATTGTGATCTCCTCATGGATCAGTGTTGCGCTCTCTATGTGTGCCTGCATCATGCTCTACTTCTTCTCCTCTAGTTGTGTGATCATCTGCGCGCTTGTTCTTGGAGTGGTTCCACTTTTGCTTTCCTCTCTTGTTTGTGCCTCTTTGCATCTTTTAACTCCGCCTATAGCTTGTTTAAATCATGATTGTCTTTTAAGCGCTCTGTAATGCTCATTGTCTTCTTCTTTTGTCTGACCTCTTGGATAGTTGCACTTACTCTTTCTTCTTCCTGGTCCCACTACTGGACCTGCTCGTCCTCCTCCAGCGTTGTCTAGAGTTGCGCTGCTCGGTCGAACAATTCTACTACTACGCTGACTTGTTTGTCCATCTCACCTATTTGAAATGCAACTTCTTACTTCTTTTATTCTCTCACCTCCGGAGGAGTCACGGGGTTCAATTTTTCCTTTAGCTCCTCAATCTCTTTCCTATATTGATCATTGGTTTGTGCAATGAGATTGAGATTTTCCTCTACGCTTATGTTCTCTTCTTACTCGTTGTCAGGGATGCGATTATACACCGCTATCAGGCCCTGTTTCATTCTGTTTGCGCATTCTTTTTCCTCCTTAGTTTTGAGATTGACCTACTCGACTACCAGTTCTAATGCTTCCTTTCCATTCTTCGTATGCTAAAATTCTGTTGCGTATGTTCTTATGCATGATTGTACCACCTGCGCGACATTGACTTGAAGCTTGTACAATGCCTTAGTTGGTATTCTTGCCATTACCAACTCTACCTGCGTTAGATCCTTCAGTGGTGTCTGGGCTATGGTCTCATCCATCTACAACATGTTGGATGTGACTTGAAAGTTCATACTCGCTTGCACTATGGTTTGGATGGTATCTTGCTCGCTTGGCACGGTCCTTACCTCTGCTTCTGTTGCTGCGGGGAAGGGCTTTATTCCCCTTTCAGGCCCGTGAGCTACTCTCATCTACTCTAGGACCTGCCTTATGTCTGGCAACTCATCTTGAATTTGAACTCTTTGGTGATGGGCATCTTCGAACTCCTCAACTGTGCAATCCTGTACTTTTTCTGCCACGAGGTTGGCGTCATCCTCAGTAATTGTGTACTTTGGAAGTTGTTGTGTGCCTTGGCCTTCTTACGCAACCTCGTTGTTTGTATGATTAGTCGCTTGGGTAGCCCTGTTTCTTGTGGGGTAGTTATCGAGGGGGTTTCTTGTGATGTTTTGTCCCCCACTCCTAGTCCTACTTGTGCTGGGGCAGTGTCATTTTTTCTTGCCTGCACATCTTTCTTTAACGCACTCCCCTTCTTATGTTGTGTTGGCTTCTGACTTGCCTCAATCTTTTTAGGCACAACATTGTCTCTTGCAGGTGTCTTAGATCCCCTTGTTTCGACCTCCTTTCCTATGGGCACTTCCTTAGCAATGACTGGGATCTTCCAGTCATCTTTCCAGTCGCGCATCATCATTTCTACATCTTCTGTGTTGATGCAACATCGGAGTTGCAACCATTCCTTCTATGGATCCCTGCATGCTTGGACCCACATGTTGTGGCGCATGGATATGAAATTTTCAATACCTTGGTATTGTGCGACAACCTCCAGAGTGATCCTCCATGTGTTTTCTACGCTTTCTTGGATGTCGGTGAAGTATGGCACAAAGGTGCCTGCGTTGCCACTTCTTCTCTTGGGGTTCGAAGTGCTCCCCATTGAGGTATACCGCACTGTGCAGAAACACCCTATCCTGTCACAAAAATAAGAATATGGTGGCTCCTTCCACCCGACTAATGAAATTAGGATCAATAGCCAAGAATAATGAAAGTTTTTCCCCAAGTCCTGTGCATCTTTGTAGTCGTCGAGGAATAGGTTTAACAGATAAGGGGCCCAGCTAAGCATGGTGCCATTGGCGCACTATGTTGCAGTTGCGACAACCCCTTCTGGGACTTCCTCCTTGCAACACTTTCTTAACATCTTGCAAGCCATAAGATTTGTGTCCATTCTCGTGGTTGCGTCACTGATTCTTTTATGATTATACCACACGAGCCCCTCTTTGTGCCATAGGTTTTCTTCATCTCCTCGGCAAGAGTTTTCTCCTTTTTTTTGTCGTCCAGGAACTGCACGGGACTCTCTCCCATGGACGACAGACCTATGATGAATGCAATCAACTCAACGTCGATTGAGACGGGTTCCCCTAGCCATAAGAATCCTCCATCAAGGACCACCAATAACTTCTTGACGTAGTTATTTACCTCCTTCCCCCTGCCAAAATGGGGAATTTCCACCACATTTAAGATACTTGTGTTGGCTAGACCGGTTGCCCATTGTTTTGGCTACAGTATAGTGTCTCCAAAGGTTCTTGTGCCTATACTGTCCATGTATACCTGTTGCGCAAATTCGGGGAATTTACCAGCATCGACCACATTGTGGTCCGAATACTTTAGCTTATCCACGCAACCCAAAAGTGTTGATGTGGTCTGCACTCCCTATGGAATGAACGGTAGTACAATTGTTGCGTTAGGATTCTTGCGCGGGGACCGCACCATGGGATGTTTGTCCTTTCTTCTGACCATCTAGAGGTCCCAGCCTCTGCTTGCCTATGTTCTGCGCCCATATCTGGCTGCTTGGTTATGTCTTCAACCAACCCTTCCTGCTGCTGCGTGGACCCTGCTTCAGGTTGAGGTCTTGGTGTGGTAGCCTATGTGTTCTCATTGGCTTCACTATTTGTTCTTTGAGCTTCTTCGACGCTTGCAGGTTGTTGTAGGTTTCCTGCGTTGTTTGTTTATCGACACTGCACACTGTCGTGAGAATTGATTTCCATGGCAGTCGTTGTTGGAGCTTGGGATTCTTCCTCCACCAGTGTGGAACTTGCTAGTTTGATGCATGGCGAGGGGATTGTGTCAACATCGATGAATCCCTCTCTCTGTGCAGTTTCATGTTCGACCTCCGTGGTTTCATGAGACATTCTTACATTGCTGCGAGTTTTCCTCGTTATTTATCTCGGTACGCCAATATTTGGTGGTGTCATTGTGGGTATTTCTCATTTTTTTCTGAATGGGATTTGACTGGTTCACACAATGCACTCATCTATTCGCCTCTTCTCTGTGTGCTCTCTATCGCTGCAAGTTTGCAATTTCACAATAAGTTGTATTATTCCTGTGTTTCCCCTTTATATAGAAGGTTCCATAAATGTCATGAAGCTTCTTGGAGAAGCTTCCCTGGCTGCGATTAATGCAATAAATATTTATGAGTATGTTCCATTTAATTTCATAAATGCCACCAGTTGACGCCTTTTTTTAGTAACCGTCATTTTTTGTTTTTCTGGTCGTTGGTCCTTTTTTCGGTGCGCTAAGCTTTTTAAGTGTGTCATGCATTTTTGTTGTGATTTGTCTTTAGTGCACAATGTTTTTCTTTCTTGTTATCCATCTGCTGCACGCAAACATTTTTCCTTTTGTCGCACTAAGTCCACTTTTTCTGGCACAATATTTCCTAGTAATTTTTGTATTTTCTTTCTTTTCTATTTTTGTATTTCTCTTTCCTTCTTTTTCTCCTTTTTATTTCTTTTTGTCATTTTTCTATCCTAGCTTATACTATATTACACTATGTACATGTCCTTCTTACTGTGCTGTAACTTTTAAGTGTTAGGAGGACGACTATCCTTGTACAGTTTCAGTCGAATACCATTGATCATTCCTTTCAGTTATGTTCCTGTCAAATCATTTAGTTGTACAGATCCTCCATCTGTGACAGTATTTACCTAATATGGCCCTATCCAATGCATTCTAAACTTACCAGGATGTTGAAAAAATTTACTATCATAGAGCAAGACTAGGTCTCATTCCTTGAAAGTCTTCCTCTTGATATGTCTGTCATGCCAGGCTTTATCTCTGGATTTCTGTACTTCCTAGTGAAATCTTGTCAGAATCCTATCCTCTTCCATTTCCATTAGTTGATTCAACCTCTCTTTAATTTCCCCTCTTTTTGTCATGTTGGAAATTGCTGCTACACGCAGACTGGGTACCATAAATTCTAATGGTACTACTGCTTCCTACCCATACACCAATCTGAATGGTGTTTGTCCTATCAAATTTTTGCATGTAGTCCTGTATTCCCATAGTACTGTTGGTATTTTCAAATCCCAATCATCCATGTTGACATTGCAAATCTTTGTCTGAGCATTCTCCAAGATCTTATTGAAGGCTTCTACTATTCTATTTGCTTTAGGATTCTACGGTGTACTCTTCTGGTGATAGAATTCAAAGTCCTCAGTCGTAGCCTTGATAGTGTTGTTGATAAAGTGGGTACCTTGGTCACTCATCAAAATTCTTGGATATCCAAATCTGGTTATCACTTTCTCAAACAAAAAGTGTGTTCTTGTCTCTGTGTTGCAGTCTTTGACTGGTGTTTCTTTTGCACATCTTGTTAAATATTATGTTGCAGTGATGATATATCTCACTCTTGACCTTTTCTCTAGTGGATGGATTGGTCCAACAAAGTCTATTTCCCATTTGTCAAATACATGTAAAACTACGTGTGGTCTTAGGGGCATATCGTCCCTTCTGTTGGGTTTTCCCACCCTCTGACAGATATCACATGCCTGGAAATAATCCTTGGCATCCCTGTAAATTGTTGGCCACCATAATCCTTCATGCAATACCTTTTGTGCGGTAGATTTTCCTTCATAATTCCCTCCAGCTATTCCCTCATGAGCTTCTGCCAAAACTCTAGGTCTTTCATGCTCGAGTACACACCTTCTCAAAATGTTGTATGCACCCATTTTATATAAGTGTCCTACAATCAATTGGTAGTCTGCAACTCTGACAACTAAATTTTTCTTCTATGTAGTGCTAAATTCTTGTGTCGCAATCCCTATACTCAAATATTCAATAATATCAATAAAATATTCATAAACTATTTGTACTGAAAAACAAATGCGCATTAGGGGAGTTGTATTCCAAGTTGGTAGGTTCCTCTCTATTAGTGACCCTTGATAGATGATCGGGTCCTGCATTCAACTTCCCTGGTTTGACTATTACTTCAAAATCAAATTCTTGAAATAGCAACTGCCATCTACAGATCCTTTCCCCCAACACTGGCTTATTGACTAAATATTTTAGGGAAGAATGATCTGTGAACATCTTAAAGTGTTTTCCCAGTAGATAGTGCTTGAACGTTTGAAGTGCATATACCATGGCTAAGCCTTCTCTCTCTGTGGTATTATAGTTCTTCTCCGATTCTAACAATTTTTTGCTTGCAAATACTATAGGATGGTCTAAATCCCCTGCTCTTGGCTACGCCAAAATTTCTCTAAGTGTTATGGTTGATGAATCTACATGCACATGAAATGTCTTTTCCCAGTATGGAAATACTAGGGTAGGTGTTGTGACCATCTTTTCTTTTAATGTGTCCAACCCTTGTTGACAGTCTTCATTCCACTGAAATCTAGTATCCTTCTTCAACAGTTTTTCCATTGGCACAATGATTTACGCATACCCCTTGATAAATTTCCTGTAATAGCTTGTATGTCCCAGTGTTGCTCTTAATTGGTGCACTGATTTCGGTGGTGGTAAATTAACAATGACTGCAATCTTAGCAGGATACACTAGTAACCCTTGTTTATAGACTATATGTCCCAACAATATTCCGAAAGGTGTCCAAAAAATGCATTTCTTGATATTCAATGATATCTGACACTACCTACATCCTTCCAACATCAGCCTTAATATTTTTACATGGTCTTTTAACAGAGTATATACAATCTAGTCATCTAGATATACTTCTAAAAATTGTTGTATGAATTCCTTAAAAGCAGCTATGACTACTCTTGAAGATATGACTGGTGCATTCTTAATCCCAAAAGGCATGACTGTGTACTGGTAGGATCCCCATTATGTAGCAAAAGTAGTCTTGTACCTGTCTTCTGGAGTTATCTTGATTTGATGGTAGTCTGAGAATCCATCTGTAAATGAGTATGCTTCTTGGCCTCCCACGTTCTCTAATACCTCATCTGTGAAAGGGTGGGAAAAGGGTCATATAAGCAAGCATCATTCAATTTCTCATATCTACACAGATTCTTATCCCCCCTTGTTTCTTTTCTTGCACTACCATATGGATTATCCATTCAGATTCCTCTATTGGTTATATGATACCATCTTCCAACATTATGTCAATCTCAACTTTCTCTTTCTTCTTATACATTGGATTCAATCTGTAAAGTCTCTGTCTGACAGGTCTTGCCTCAGGTTTGAGAGGTATATTCATCTCTCCTAGAAATTATTAAAGGAATACATGATTGGTGGCTTCTACAAACGAGTGTTGGATTTTCTCATGGACTTGACAATATCCTCTACTATATACTTCAGCATTTGCGAATTCACCAAAGCATTCCTCATCTCCAAAATCATGCTACCTCAAGTCCCATCCCTGACAATTCCTTCGATGTCGAGGGAAATGGGAAACACAGTCTCCTCTACCGTCATGGTACCCAAGGAATTAATCACTCCACTTATGTATCAGGCCAAGTCCTTTGGCCATCCTTGGCAAGTGTTGTTAGCCACGATAGAGAGTGTAATGGCATCTAGGGTTTGTACGTTAGGTATTTCGCAACAATTCTTAGAAACCGTTGACATTCTCAACTTTTCCTTTTTCAAATACCTAAACAATGTGCTAGGCAAAAGGAAGAAGGCCCATTTGGAGCCATTGCAGAATGCATGTTGGGTCTCCTTGTGTAATGAACTTTTGGTTGGGTTTTTAAAGTATTTCCTAGCTTTAAGTCATACTTTTACTCTTCAATTTGCCTTAGCTTGTGGAGTCGTTCTTCAATTCCAGTTGCAAGTTCAAGACTATATTCTTTCAACCTGTTTTGTTTAATTTGAAGTGTAGAATTAAAAAACTGAAAAATAACAAAAATCTCTACTTTGGAAGAAGATTGTGTATCTTTTCTAGTCTCTGGATTGTTATGTTAAAAACTCGAATATCAGTTCCTTAATAGTGGTATCAGAGCATTGTGATACCTATGTGCTTGTGAAGAAGTTCCTAGATGAATGAGATCAGAGCAATGGGTCGATCGTTGGGAGATATGATGATGGTGCATGCATCTACAGGATAGTTAAGGAATTTTTAAAGAGGAGATGAATAATGAAATCTAAGTGGTCAATTTTTATTTCCTATTATTTATGAGGATAAAAACATATAAATACATAATGTTTCTCTCGTTTTGACTCATGGGTTCTATCGACCTGTGTGCAATCTAATATTGGAGAATTTACCAATATAATAATTTGTAAGTGATACCAAGAGAAAAGTTGCAGGTGACCAACTTTCATGCATATAAAAAATGTGTCTCGAGAAGAAGACAGACCTCCGATCTGATGTGCTAGCTATCTGCAAATAATACCTCACAACTGACGAGTTTTGGCATCGCCTATATCTGCGACTTGGATTTGTTTTGTTTGGAGTCGAGCCAAATTGATTTATGGAGTATGTGGAGAAAAAGCGACCTCGCTGTAAGGAGGAGGGTGATATCTCAAAGACCGCAGTGGAAGCAAAAAAAACCTTTTTGGTAAAAAGGGAAAGGTTCTAGATATCACCAAAGCCATGGCAAAAGACGTCAAGTTTTTCCTGCTTGAGGCAATCATTTCATTAACTTTGTTTTATTGGTCTCTCGTGCTCTAGAACAATAATGGAGAAAACATATGTTGCTTCATGCTGGCAAAACACTTGTCCGCTTGCCAATGCAATTCGTATATTCTCTTCAATGGGTTTTAGCCTGACCTTGGAGTTGATTTTTATACGTTTCAAACAAATATTGACTGGAATATTGATGTAAAAGATATGCTTGCTGGAGAATTTTTTTGTAAGAATCATTGAGAGGGAAGTTGAACGCAGAAGCTCCAAGTCAAATGTGTAATTTTGATAACTTTAAAATTGTCGTTGTCTTAAAGTAATTGAACAACAAGTTCTCTTCTTGATTATGTCTTCGGCTAGGGTGTAATTATTTAGGTGTTTTATTTTTAAAGAAAGTAAGTGTTATTTTGGCATTCCCAAAGAAGTGAAAAAGAATTTGTCACACCAGTTTAAAGTAAAATGTGCCAAGAATAAAGAACAAGGCATAACGAAAAAAAATTTGCCTTGTATAGATCAAGCTCATGACTACAAAAATTTACATATACACCATCAATATTTTTAAAGAATACTTGGACTCTTGCATTCTGGACTTGTATCTTTTTAGAATTTTATTTGTGATACTTATTCTTGTTTCTTTTGTAAGTATCAAATACACTTAAATTGAATTATGATTGCAATTGGGTGCATTTTGGTTGAAGCCAACACCTTTCGGTTGAATTTAAATTTTCTATTATCTAGTTGGATTATTGTAAAAGGGTAGAATTGCAAAAAACTCTCTTTATGTTGATAAAGTTGGACATATGAAATATCATTGTTTCTATCTTCATTGTTGTGTGAATTATGGAAAGCATACACATTATGGTCAAGGGAATTTGAAGAGCTTGTCCCTGACATGGGGATCATTTGTTTTAGAGCCTGTGAACAAATGATCAAATGGGAAACAAGTATGCAACATTGTTCCTCAACATACAATCAAATTATTGGTTTGTTGTTGTTATGGTTTGTGGTAATCCTCAAACCATCCCTTCATATTTTTTGAGCTCTTGATAGGTTGTGGTCATCTTGAAACCACCAATTAAACATAAGACATGAGGTTCTTCTTGTTTTTGAGCTCTTGAGAGTTTGTGGTCAACTTGAAATAACTAATTAAGCAAAAGACATGAAGTTCTGCTTGTTACATTTTTAGAGAGCACCATCAACATTTGTAGTTCTTTGCTTGGTTAATTTATGGTCAACTTGAAACCATGCCATTTAGTAGAAGACTTTCTGCTTCTACTAGCTTTTGATTTCTAGAGCATTATCAACTCTCTATGTGGTCATCCTTAAACCACCAATTTAGTAGAAGTCTTCTTAGAGAATAATTATGCGATGTGTACTATATATACATTATTGATGTACATATTAATTGAATTGACTTCGTGCTTTTTAGATCCATCTTCTTTGCCTTCTTAATCTTGTTAGTTATTTACTTTCTTGGTTATATTCTTAACAAGTTATGCTTTTTCAATATATATTCACTATGTTATTTATTCATATACATCCATAACGCCAAAATCTTGTTTTATATTGTTTTGTGTTGTGAAAAATAAAATTTGCTTGTAGTCTCTAAACCTGCTCAAAATCAGGTGATAAATTATTAAATCCTTAGATTTGAGTGATTATTTCTATATAATTCGAAAAACAATATTTCATTATTTTTTCTCCTTTTAATTACACACTTACTGCTGCTGTTGTTTTTTCCCGTCTGTAAACGCCGTTACTGCTGTTGTTTTTTCCCATATGTAAACGAAATATCATGAATAGAAAGATTTAATTGGACTTGATCGCAAGTCCGACGTAGCAACCACGACCGCAACGCTATCCTCGCCAAGTTTCCTCGCAAGTCTTACGTAGCAACCGCGACGCTATCCTCCTCGCCAATTTCGTACTCATGTGTAAATTAAGATAATAACTTTTCTACTTTCAAGACCAATTCAATGTAATGTTCACTAAATTCTCAGATCGATGTTAACCCAACCCTAAGTTTTTATTTCTTAGTTAGCCGTCATTTTGTAACGGAGATGACATATATTTGAATTATATTCCAAATTCGAATACAGATTCTGTTTATTATGTTGAAAGGTATACATCTATTTATAATGGGCACATTTAATAGGTTTTTAGTTTTTAATACGTTTTCTATGGACAAGATTAAATATGGCTAGAATATTCTTAGTCGTCACAATAAATAAATGGCTCTGATTTCATCCATTAACTTCCGAGCTGTTATAAAGACATCCGTTTATATGTTTACTTTTTTACATTTACCTAATCCTATTTAAAAATTACTGTGTTTACTAACTTATTGCTACATCTAACTGATTAAAAAATATTAAGATAGCCACATTTCTACGCTAGCATCACCAGCCATCACCAATCAAAAGTTTAACAGCCTTAACCCCCTTTAAAAGTTAATACTCAGCCATACCCATGTCGGGCCCAGGTCTGGAATTTCGAAACTAAATGGCTGGTCAAATTTAACGGTTTTGACTGTATTGTTACGATTGGAAAGTTGAAGATTTTTTGAAGATTCGAAAGTTGGAGAAGTTTAGGAAGTTGAAGAATTTTTGAAGATTTGGAAGTTGGAAGATTTTTTTATCTGTATTTGCCTATCAAATTCTATTCCTATTTGCATATCAAATTCTAGTTTTACAGCGATTTCCACTGTTTCGGCATTTCTCACTCAAAAAATAAAAAATAGATAGCGAAAATTTCATCAATTTTTTCCAAAGAATAATACAACATCTGACTTTATACTTGATAATAGATATTTCCCATCAATTCATACATGACTTTCAGAAAATGGTCACAGACAACGCGTCCTCTAGAAGAGGACTCATTTTCAAGGTATCTACTATCTACAAAATCAAGCTTGCGGACCTTTTCCGCGGGAAAACCCTCTGGATTTCGGCGGAACAATTCTTATCGTTTCCGGTCGATCTGGCCCGTTTTCAGTTTGTGTCACCACGCAGCTGATTTGGAGACCCCAAACGCTACATGGTACTGGAAAATCTGAGAGCATGTTGGAACGTTTCCCGTGCGGAAGCGGCTGAGGACTGATCGCCGGACTGTGCAGAGAGGGTCATTTTGTTGCAGTTTTATCCAACTTCTTTAGTTACAATCCTCCCGAGCTTATCAATATGCATCATTCTGTTTGTTCAGCTGCGGTGCTGTACTGACAAAGACGACCTTGCAGACATCGTATTTGAGCGTCTTAGCTCCCAGGCCGTACCAGTAGGGCTCTGC
>ML823705.1:28900-48116 GCA_009831015.1 Picea engelmannii
AAATAGATGATTGGTCCTCCACAAAAGAAGGTGATTTTTTCATCCTTATTTCGGATTCAGGGTTGTTTGAGCTTCGAATTGAATGAAATCCATGATGTAACGTCCCCGACCATCAAACCCCTTGCCAGGCAACGCTACTACGCGGAAACATTCTCATATTTATGTGGTATGCATATAAATGAAGTTTAAATGGCTAAGCAAAGTAAACATATAATTACTGCTAACATACAGAATGATTGAAATCAACAGTAAATATCATTGCAAAGGAATACATGATAATATCGTAAGCATCACAGATGTGAATTTTAATTGAAATTATACGCATGCCTATACTTATCTTTGAAACTCTAGTAACTCCACCAACCACATGCAAACCTTCCATGAACCTCCCAGCCTTAGACCTCACTATTTATCATGCTAAACAGTGGGTCACCCTCGAGCTGGGACTAAGCTCCACCCAAGGCAAGAGAATCCTAGGCTAGGCTAAGGTTACAGGAAAACTGCACAGAACAACCAGAAGGATTCTCTCCAAGAGCCTTCTTACTCCCACTACTAACAGACTCTCATTCCCCACATCCCTGTTCCGCCTGGGAGTATACACCTTCACAAGCACAATCCATCAGTGCTTCACCTCCCTCTCTGGGCCTCGACAACATGCCGGATTAGGAATTCTCAGAGCTCCGAAGTTGGAGTTGGACTCTCTCTGGAAGAAAACCACTTCCCAACATACTCTCTCACCTAGAGGGAGTTTCTCACAAGACTGAAAACATGCTTCTTCTACCACGGGCCTGACAACCCACTTCTTCAGCATACCCTTCGACTCAATTCCAACTGGGTGAGGGAAACCGCAACAATATCATCACTCAGTTGACACTAGGATGACGACCACAATAGAAAATGAGCATAGTCCCGTAAATGGAAACGACCAGATGCTAAAACATAGCATGCTCAGGTGATTATCCAGGTGTCAGGTTCTACAGAAGACACGAATCGGCTCACGATTTACCAGTTACAGGATGCGTGATAAGAAATTATGCAGAGGTCGAGGATGGAGTCCAAACGCAAAGACCAGATGAATACACCGGACAATCACAAAGGTCTCATGGTTTCGGTTTTTAGAGTTGTGTGCGATATGCAGAGCTCAGACACAAAGGTCACACAGTTCAAATAATGGACGATAGAATGGAGAACACACCCCAACTCAGCTGATGCTTCAGCTTTTAACCGCATGCATCCAGGTCGACACTTGTCTTCCTGGGGCTGCATACGTTCCCTTTTGCACACTTGGAGCTACATGCGTTGCCTCTCCCAAGAATTAGGATAAAAAAATGTTTGTCACATAGCTTTTGGAATAATAATAATTATTATTCCCAAGGACTTAAGCCCCCAATATTAGCCCCTAGGCTCAACACTTAGCCTCTCTTTCCAACCTTTCAGCCCCTTTCCCTTACCCACTCTGTGGAAGCTTAGTCCCCCATCACTCTTTCTTCGTGGTCAGTCTGCACGCAGCAATGTTTATATTTTTATTAATGTTATGCATAATACATATACAAGAACAGGCATCCTGGCCTTAACACTTAGGCTCTCCGGCTTAATAAACACATAAGTCTACCAGCTTATCAATACTCAGCTCAACAACCTACAAAAACATGATTTACAATTCATAAGCATGATTACAACATGGCTCGTCCTTGGGGATATTACAATCCCCTCCCCTTATTTCTTCACTGTCCTCAATGTAACTTTCACAGAGCATCAACAAGATTTTTCAAAATCTTCAAAAAGATGCGGGTATTCTGCCCGCATAGCATCTTCATGCTCCCATGTCGTGTCCTCAGGACCGTACCAGGTCCACTGGACCTTTACAAGCCCTATGGCTCGATTCCGCGGCTGCTTGCTTTTCTGATCCAATATGCGCATAGGATGCACTTGCAAGACACCTTGTTTCTCCACCTGAATCACATTCCAATCAATTACATGATTTAGCATCAGGTATATATTTCTTAAGCAATGAAACATGAAAAACATTATGTACACTCATGGATGCAGGTAATGCAAGCATATATGCAACTGGCCCAATCCTTTCTAGGATTTCAGATGGCCCACAAAATATGGCTTCCAACTTGGTGCAGTTTCCCAGCTTCAGGGAACTTCTATTGGATTTTACTTTTAGGAACACATGGTCACCCACTTTAAACTCTCTATGGGTTATGTTCTTATCATCATAACTTTTCTTTCTGTCTTGGGCAGCCTTTAAATTCTGCTTGATTTTTAGCATCTGTTCCTCCATTTTCTTGAGCAACTCTGGCACAACCACTGCCCTATCAGTTGGATTATCCCATCTTACTAGAGTATTGCACTTTCTGCCATAAATCACTTCAAATGGGCTCATCTTCAACGATGCATGATACCCATTATTGTAGGTGAATTCTACCAAGTGCAGGTATTCTTCCCATTTCGATGGTTTGTCCATCAAATACATCCTTAGCGTGTCTTCTATTACTCTGTTCACCCTATCTGTCTGTCCATCAAACTCGGGATGATAAGTTGTGCCAAAGTTAAGATTCGTTCCGAACCCTTTGAACAACCCCTTCCAGAAATTTGAAGTAAATTTCGGGTCTCTGTCAGACACAATTGTCTTGGGAATTCCGTGCGATCATGCCACTTCCTTCATAAAGACGTCGGCAACATCCGTTGCCTTGTGAGTAGTCTTTAACATAATGAAATGGGTTGCTTTCGTAAGCTTATCCACCACCACCATGATTGAATCCTGCTACTTGCCGGTTCTGGGAAATCCGGTGATGAAATCCATTGTCACCACTTCCCACTTCAACTCAGGAATGGGTAAAGGTTGTAGCAACCCTGCTGGGTTCCTGTGCTCAGCTTTAACCTTCTGACACTCCATACATCTGGCGATGTACTCAACAATATCTTTATTCATACCTAGCCAAAAGTAATGTCTCTTAACTGTTGCCATGGGTTTTTGATATCTAGGGTGCCCTGCATAAGGCACATTATGCATTTCATGCAAAATCATAAGTTTCACGTCCTGGACATTTGGTACATAAATTATGTTCTTGTACAGAAGCTTTCCATCGGTTTCCAATTTATAATTCTCCACTTTCTGTGGCATCTTACCTTGTTGTAGCTTTGCTACCAAATCCTTGTACTGCAAATCTATATTTGCAGCCTATGAAATTCCGATTTTAATATCGGTTCGGTACATGTTAATGGATGTAGCATGTAATTCATGTACTCTTATGCTGAGTGCATCAACTACTTTATTCTCCTTCCCTTTGATATGCTTGATATCAAAATCGTACTCACAGAGAAACTCCAAACACCTACTCTGTCTAGCGTTCAAGGTTGGATGGTCAAAAAAATACTTCAGACCGTTATGGTATGTTCTCAGTTCGAACCTCCTTCCCATGAGGTAATGCCTCCATTTATTTAGAGCGTGTACTATGGCTGCCAACTCCAAATCATGAGTTGCATAGTTCCTTTCGTGCTCTTTCAACTTTCTGGATTCATAACAGATTACAAATCCATTCTAACTGAGGGATCCTCCCAGTCCTTCTTTGCACGCATCAATGTACACCACGAAATATTCGTTTGGATCTGCAATTCTTAAGATTGGGGCACTGGTTAACATTTGCTTCAATTGCTGAAAGGTTTTCTCACAATCATCTGTCCACTGAAACTTTTTCTCCTTCCTTTGCAAGGAAGTGATAGGGTGTGCTATCCTCGAGAACCCTGTGATAAACCTTTTGTAATATCCAACTAAACCCATGAAGGATTTTAATTCTATCACATTCTTTGGCGTTGACCATTCTCTAATGGCCTCGATCTTCTCAGGATCTACAACTATCCCATCCTTCGAAATAATATGCCCCAAGTAATGGACCTGCTCCTGATAAAACGAGCATTTTCTCAGCTTGGCATACAACTGGTGCTCTCTTAGCACTTGCAACACCATCCTAAGATGTTGTTCATGCTCTTCCTCCGACTTGGAATATACCATAATGTCATCCAGGAAGACTATGACAAGCATGTCTAGATAGTCCCTGAATACACCATTCATCAGGCACATAAAAATAGCGGGTGAATTTGACAACCCAAACAACAACACTGTGAACTCGTAATGAACGTACCTTGTTCTAAAGGTGGTCTTGTTGATGTATTCATCTTTTATCCTTACCTGGTGATATCCCGACCTAAGGTCTATCTTCGAAAAGATCTTCACATCCTTCCACTGATCGAAGAGGTCATCAATCCTCGAAAGAGGGTATTTGTTCTTTACATTTATTTTGTTCAATTGTATGAAATCGATACACAATCTCAACGTTCCATCCTTCTTCTTCACGAATAGGATCGGGGCACCCCAAGGTGACACACTTTGGCGTATATACCCCTTCTTCAGAATCTCTTCAAGTTGCAGTTGCAACTCTTTCAGCTCTGACGTACTCATTCTGTAAGGAGCTTTTGACACTGGAGATGCTTCAGGCATCAAATTCACTGAGAAGTCTATATCTCTTTTCCGAGGTAGTCCGAGTATCTCCTGAAATACATCCTAAAAATCCTTTAGTATCGCATGGTCTTCGATATTTGACACCTTATCATTAGGTGTTTCCTCCACATGGGCTGCAAATAATTGACGGCCTTTTTTGTAGCACTTCTTCAGCTGCATTGCTGAGATTTCTCTGATAGCAACAACCCTGGGAATTCCTTGGACTGTTTTTCGATTCCCTTTCTCATCTAGGCAAGTGAATGCCTTGATACGACAGTCCAAGATGGCATGGTGTTGATCCAACCAATCCATCCCAATTAGACAATCATAAGAACTTAAAGGAAGAACATTCAATTCAACCTTTGTGCTCAGTCCATTCATGTCCACAGGATAGGACTTAACCAACTCAGTGACTTTCCTCTTGGTTTGTGTAGCCAGTTGCACTAACCAGGGATTTTCATGTTTACTTCTCGACAAATGCAAACTTTCCACTACTCTAGGATCTATATAACTATAGATAGCCCCTGAATCAATTAAAAGAGTAAAGGGTTGGTTGTTAATCATACCTTCCACGCTAATCATGTGCGACTGATATTTAGCTTGCTTGTTGTCCAGGGCTGCGTAGATCCTTGGAATTCTACTACCCATGTCCACCATTGTTTCATCTTGTTGAAAATTAGGGGCAACTCTCACTTTGTCATTTTTATGGGGACAATCTATGTACTTGTGGTTCTCTTTATAGCCCCAACACTGAATGGGCGTCTGTCTTGGCCTTTGTTCCCCTACATCAACCATTCTCGGCTCTCTAAACGATGGTTGTCCTTGAGGACTGTTTTTGAAAAATGGAGGTTTGTTTCCTTCTACCTCTACTATTTATTAAACTTCTTCTGGTCATCCCAAGCCTTCCGAAAAGTAGGCTTCTCTATTTGTTGCTCATATAAGCACTTCACTCTTCTTATCGTTTCTTCCATAGTTTTTGGGTCATCATATTGGATATTGTCCCCAATGGAAGATGACAGTCCACTTAGGTACCTTTGAATCTTGACAGTTTCATCCTTGATGAACGAAACATACTTCAGTAATTCCAAAAATCTTCGCTCGTATTCATCCATGGTCATGCTGCCCATATTGAGTTCAAAGAACTCATTCATCTTTCTGTCGTAGTATCTTTTAGTGAAGTATTTCTTCTCGAAATACCTCTTGAACTCCTTCCAAGTGATATTTTTCTATCTAATGTGTTGCACCTGCACAAGCTAATCCCACCACATGGATGCCTTTCCCTTTAGTTGATACATTGCAATTCTTCCTTCTGCATGAGAGGAATAATTTTGCAGTTGGAAATATCTCCTCATGCAAAGCAACCATGTTTTGGCATCTTCCTCCTTCTTATGCTCTCCATCAAACATAGGCAGCTTAATCTTATTCATCTCTCCCTTCAATTCATCCACTCCCGATCTCCTGTGATTTCTGGTAGGAGATGGGCTGGAACTACTATGTGTCCTTTTCTTAGAGCGACCTTGGGAGTGATGATGGTGTCTACCCACACTCCTTGACCTTCTTCCCTCAGAAGTCTCGTGACTCCTTATTCTGCTTGAGTCACTCTCCTTCTCCAACTTCTTCTCTATTCTCTCCAAACTCCTTAACATCTTTATGTTAAATTCACCTTGTTTTTCCTGAGCTTTTCTGAGCTTTTTTCTATCTACTCGTCGAGTTTGTGCATCTTTCTGCAATTTTTCAACGATTTTCATCATGTTTCCTTCCTTATCTATCTCTTCTCCATGCCCATTGGAGTTCGATCCTTCAACTCCCAAGTGAACATCCATTCCTTTTGCTTCGTCCTCAGAATTGGAAGCAGTCTGTGCTGTTTCCATTTCTCTTGCACTCAGTGGCAATTCTACTCGGTTCTGACACTTGCTAAACTTTTTCAAACACAATCTGTAGACAACCGGAATTTGTCAGGTCATTAATCCTTAACAAATTCCACAACATTAAAAAACAACTTGATTCAAGAAAACGTTCGGTTTCCATGAATTTTCCGAGCTCTGCTCGGCTCTGCAATACACTCAGGCCATAACCCTTTTCCTTTATTTCCCCAACCCCACGCAACCAAGGGTCATGACCAAGCGCTAGATTTACAAGGTTCTCTAAATGAAACTTTGGGGTTTCGGGTTTCAGGGTTTCAGTCGTGGAGGTTCTCACACTCACTTTCCTCTCCAACTCCCGACTTTCGAACTTCTGACCTTTCTCACCCCTGGGCCCACAACACAGCTGTCACCAACCAAGGTGGTGACATGTGGTGTCCTTAAGAAGGTCCACGTTACCTCGGGTGATGCCATCCATCCCTACTACGTCTACTTTTTCCTTCGGGACCCACTGGCACATGGAACACATCCCCTGTGTCCTCATCAATCCCAGTGACGTCAGCCCGACCCAATACTTTGGCTCATCGGATTTCACAATTCTGAGCCTTGGGAGTTTATGCATCAGCACCTCCCATTCTCCTGACAGTCGAACTTTCGAAATGCCGACATTTCGGAGCTCCTAATCTGACGGGCCTGACTTCCCCACTATCCGACGACTCAGATCTCATCGGGATTTCGTGTATCGGTATTTTGTGTGTCACAAGGTTGAAAGACCTCCCACCTTTGTTCTTCCGCTCCTCGAAATGTTGTGATTCCTCCTGGACAATTAACAGTCCATATCTCTCCTTGATCAATGGTTGTGATCCAATCGTGAATTCACGTTTCGCAAATTCTCACAGACTCGCCCTTTGACCATTTCAAGTCATGAGTCAGCGAAAGGCTGATCGCTCTCCATGTGTCCCTCTCGATGGACGGTTTTGATGATGTCGGGGCTTCGCGTATCGCGATTTCCACACTCCTGTGCAACTGCAAAGGGTTTTAAACCTTGTGCGTGTTCCCTGGATCCAACAGCTATTGGTCCACACGCTCAGATCTGATGGCCTAGATCTGATCTCTTCTACGCGCTCTCCTTAGTGTCTGGACGTGGATTCTACAGTCCATATCTTCTCCTTTACAACTGATCTACGACTGCGGTTTTATTCTACCACAACTCCTCCTGAGCTTCATAACACGGCCAATGTAACCCCTTGGCACTCAGAGACAATATAAGGTTTGAAATTAGTCCTCCAGACACAATTTCCTCTCAGAACCTCGGGTCCAAAGACCACTTATCCAGCCCATCCAGGCTCAGCGTTGAAAACATGGCGCTCTGATACCATATTGTAACGTCCCTGACCATCAAACCCCTTGCTGGGCAATGCTACTATGCGGAAACATTCTCATATTTATGTGGTATGCATTTAAATGAAGTTTAAATGGATAAGAAGAGTAAACATATAATTATTGCTAACATACAAAATGATTGAAATCAACAGTAAATATCATTGCAACGAAATACATGATAATATCGCAAGATGTGCATTTTAATTGAAATTATACACATGCCTATACTTATCTTTGAAATTGTAGTAACTCCACCAACCACATCCAGACCTTCCACGAGCCTCCCAGCCTTAGACCTCACTGCTCATCACGCTCAACAGTGGGTCACCCCTGAGCTGGGACTAAGCTCCACCCAAGGCAAGGGAATCCTAGGCTAGGCTAAGGTTATAGGAAAACTGCACAGAGAAACTAGAAGGATTCTCTCTAGGATCATTCTTACGCCCACTACTAACAGACTATCATTCCCCACATGCATTTTCCGCCCGGGAGTATACACCTTCACAAGCACAGTCCATCGGTACTTCACCTCCCTCTCTGGGCCTCGGAAACAGGTCGGATCAGGGATTCGTAGAGCTCTGAAGCTGGTGCTGGACTCTCTCTGGGAGAAAACCACTTCCCAGCAGACTCTCTCACCTGGAGGGATTTGCTCACAGGCCTGACAACCTACTTCTTCTACCACAGGCCTAAAAACTCGCTTCTTCAGCACACCCTTCGACTCAATTCCAACCGGGTGAGGGAAACCGCAACAACATCAACACTCAGTTGACACTAAGATGACGACCACAACAGAAAATGGGCATAGCCTCGTAAATGGCAAGGACCAGACGCTAAAACACAACACGCTCAGGAGATTATTTAGGTGTCGGGTTCTACAGAAGACACAAATCGACTCATTTTTTATCGGTTACAAGATGCGTGACAGGAAATTATGCATAGGTCGAGGATGGAGGCCAAATGCAGAGACCAGACAAAATTTACGGGAATACACCAGACAATCACAAAGGTCTCACAATTTCATTTTTCAGAGTTGTGTGCGATATGCAGAGCTCAAACGCAGAGGTCACATAGTTCAGACAACAGATGACATAATGGAGAACGAACCCCCAACTCAGCTGACGCTTCATCTTTTAACCGCATGCACCCAGGTTGACACTTTTCTTACTGGGGTTGCATGCGTTCCCTTTTTCACACTTGGATCTCCATGCATTGCCTCTCCCGGGACTTAGGATAAAAACATGTTTGTCACGTAGCTTTTGGAATAATAATAAATTATTATTCCCAACGACTTAAGACCCCAAGCTTAGCCCCTAGGCTCAACACTTAGCCTCTCTTTCCAACATTTCAACCCCTTTCCCTTACCCACTATGTGGAAGCTTAGTCCCCCATCACTCTTTCTTCATGGTCGGTTTGCACGCAACGATGTTTATATTTTTATTAATGTTCTTCATAATACATATGCAAGAACATGCATCCTGGCCTTAACACTTAGGATCTCCGGCCTAAAAAAGACATAAGTCTACCAGCTTATCAATACTCGACTCACCAACCTACAAAAAAATGATTTACAATTCATAAACATGATTACAATAGGGCTCGTCCTTGGGGATATTACACATGAGTTCTAGATATTGTGTTGCAACAATATGCATGTGAACAATCTACATTGACCACCTCTCCAAAATTTATTTTCACATGTCCTCTCTTTGTTGATTCCTCTCACCTTTTTTTTGCCTCTACCATTATTGTAGAGCACCATTGGACTATAATTTTTCATTTTTAATAAGGTAATTTGTTAGAAATAAACCTTCTAGAGCTCAATTATTATGGTTGGGGGAGGAAAAAACTTGGACCTTAGGCCCTAATTACTACTTCTCGAGCTCATTCTCCATGAAAATCACTTGCTGACACAAACCCTCTAGGTGGTCTTTGGTATTTAAGTTGGATATGGATGTCATTAAGATATTTTATGCAATGAGGATGGGTCGCAAGGCCTTGAATAGGGTCAAGGAAGGAAAATAAGTGCTTCGAGACATTGTTGAATCTTCTCGAGCTTAATAACCCTAAACGAGTCCTCAAACCAACACATGAGTCCTTTGTAGGGGTTCTTTTCAAGCCTTTGAGTGGGATACAAATTTCATGAGTAGGTTTTGTGCACTAGAAATGGGTATGGATGCATAAACACGGTCAAGGGGGTAAACAAGGTCCTTAATCTTTAATTGAACCTTCTCAATCTCAATTGCCATGAAAAAACCCTAGAAATAGAAACATGAGCCCTCATTAAGGGCTCTTTACCCTAGAAGTTAAATATGGGTGCCATTGTTTTATGCATCACAAATGGGTCTCGAACCATTGACCATAGTTGTGGTAGGGAAGAAACATCCTTAGGCCCTTGGCATTGACTGAGGGAGGGAAACAACAACCTCAATCCCTAAACATAGATTCTTAGGCTCAAGTGCCATGAACAGATCCTCAAACCACCACACATAAGAATGGACGGTTTGCAAGGCCTTGACCATCATCAAATATTGAAAACAAGTGTCTTCAGATCTTATTGAACTTCTTGAGATCAAAATTCTTAAACGAGTACTCAAACCAACATGTAGGAATATTGTAGAGGGTATTTCGCCTCCTAATGAGATACAAGAATCATGAGTAAGTTTTGTGCATTGGAAATGTGTGTCAAGGAATAAACATGGTTAGGGGGAACACAATGGCCTTAAGCCCTGTTGAAACTTCGTGAGATCAAGCACCATGAACAACATCTAGAAATCACAACATGATTCCTTTCTAGGGAGTCCTTGACACCTAAATTGAATATGGGTACCATGGATGGGTCTTTGATTTGTGACCATATTCAATGGAGGAAAACAAGAGAATCTACCCCTAACCCTTTCTTTTCAGGGTCAAGTGCCATGAACACATCCTTAGACCACCACATGAGAGCATGGATGGTTTTTGGGGTCTTCATCATCATCAAGAACTAAAAACAAGTGTCTTAGGATCTTATTGAAGCTTCTCAAGATTGAGAGCCTTGAAAAAGTACTCAAACCAACACCCAAGAACTCTGTTGGGGGTCTTTGGCCTCCAAGTGGGGTACTTGCACCATTAGAAAAAATCCCCCCCCCCCCCACTCTACAAAGTACCCAGTGTTTCCCTTTTATTCTTCTTAAATGTTGGGTTCTTAACTATATTTGTGCAACTGAATCCCAAAAGTAGAAAAAAATGTTAAGTAGTTGAAAGAGACTTGGAGGTTATCTCTATTTGTTGGGAATGTACTGCCAACTATCTCAATTTTCCAAAAAATTGGGCATCATTTGATGCTTTCCATACTTTACTCCATGGACCTTTACATGTCGATAGTTATAGCCTAACCAAAATATATAAACACATGTTTCCTCTTTATGCCTTTTACAATTATATCTTTACCTACAATAAGGGAGTGAAAATTATTTCTTTGAATGCCTTTTTTTAAAAGTATAACATCATATTCCCTTCAAGTATTAAAGTCTATATATTAAAATTATTCACTTTACAAATCTATAATATTTCTCCCTTGTCAATAAATGGAATCTTTTGGCTACAAGCTCTCCAACATTCAGAGCTTTTGGAACTTGAAATTATTGTTGGCATTGTTATTACTCAGACAATGATTAATATTGTTTACTAAAACAATGTTGCAATTGCTGCTACAAATGGTGATGTTGAGATGAGTTTTGTTGTAATTGATGCTAAAGAAAATGACTTTGTGGGGACTAAGTTCTGAGCTTGTTGTTGAAGTATATTCTGTTGAGGTAGTTGTTGTTGACTTGAAATGATGGCTTCATAAAATGTTGAAACAAGGCCAATGTTATTTTCTTTGCACTAGAATACCGATGATATCAGTGCAAACAATTTTTTAAATGAGATTATTGTGACTTTTTGATATCAATGCAAACATTTTTTTAAATGAGATTATTGTGACTTTTTCCCAAGATATACAAACCTTCTTTCCACTCCAAATATCAATGATTTTCTCACTACACCCCTATCATGTTTAAATGTAAGAGACATATCCCCACCAATGATAACCCATCTGCAAGGAATACGCTCTTGTGTTTTTGTAGCCACCTCCTTTGCATCTAATGAAATTTCCAACCTTCTTTAAGTCACTTCCAGTCAAATTTGTGTCAATCCATGTGATGACCACACTTAGTAAAAATAGATCATCTAACTTGTGTGCCATCTGATAGGCACATGCTCCAGGCTCTACTTTCTTAATTGCTGTCGACAATTCCTTGACAAACTCCATTTTTTTTCAATCTCTCTTGGGATCCCCATATCTTTATAATGAAACAACATCACCTCAATAGCAGACATTTTTTCGTCTCCTTTTCTTGATTCCACTAGTTGTATACACCCATTAGAATGGTATAGATCAGCATGCCTTGGCTTAATATTCCTTGGGATTAAGGGATATTGAATACCCTTTTTCACATAGAAGTATGTTGTTTAATGATATATTCTCGTTCACTATAGAAACTTATTGCAATCCCTTGTTGTTATTTCACAGCGGAAACATAAACTCAACTTGGTCCACCAATTACACAAACTGATCATTGTAGTGTGCATGCATGCACGTTCCATTTTTAGCCGATATAAAACACAATGTTTAGAATGCCATTTTACCTTTCTGGCATGATTACCTAATGCTATCAAATAGACCATTTGGATTACCTAATGAGTTTCTCGGGCTATAAATGAGGTAGGAAGTATCACACCTTTGATGAGCTCTTTTTAGACATTGTTTGTAGTTATATGTCTACCAATGTAGTTGGTATGTAATCCATGAATATATAATTGCCGGCCTTTCTCGATTTTTTGTCTAGTGTGATGCATTCACCCTTAATAACCATCGAGCCAATCACAAATTCATTGAATTCATCAACAATATTAATGGTTTTCTTCCACTCAATTCATCGTGTCAACTAATAATCAGTGCCCCAATCATCGTCTGCTGGGACAACCATCATGTATATGTGTCGTGCAAAAATGTAATGCAGAGTTAAATAAAAGTGTGTAGGAGTTTGATTAGATAGATAAATTGCAAATGATCACAAGCTATTACCACAATATTTTGAAGTCTTTCCAACCGTAACGTACCTAGTTGTACAAGATCGAAGATATGATCATAATCTAGTGAAATAAATGATTGGTCCTCCACAAAAGAAAGTAACTTTCTCATCCTTATTTCAGATTTAGGGTTGTTTGAGCTTCGAATTGAATGAAATCCACGAGTTCTAGATATTGTGTTGCAGCAATATGCATGTGAACAATCTACATTGACCACCTCTCCAAAATTTCTTTGCACGTGTCCTCTCTTTGTTGATTCCTCTCACCTTCTTGTTACCTCTACAATTATTGCAGAGCACCATTGGACTATAATTTTTCATTTTGAATAAGGTAATTTGTTAGAAATAAACCTTCTAGAGCTCAAGTATTATGGTGGGGGGTAACTTGGGCCTTAGGCCCGAAATACTACTTCTTGAGCTCATTCGTTGTGAAAAACACTTGTTGACACAAACCCTCTAGGTAGTCTTTGGTATTTAAGTTGGCTATGGATGCCATTAGGATATTTTATGCATTGAGGATGGCTTGCAGGGCCTTGAACAAGGTCAAGGAAGGAAAATAAGTGCTTCAATACATTGTTGAATCTTCTTGAGCTCAAGAACCTCGAACGAGTCCTCAAACCAACACATGAGTCATTTTTAGGGGTTCTTTGCAAGCCTTCGAGTGAGATATGAGTGTCATGCATAGGTTTTGTGCACTGGAAATGGGTTTGGATGAATAAACATGGTCAAGGGGGTAAACAAGTTCATTAATCTTTAATTGAACCTTCTCGATCTCAAGTGCCATGAAAAAACCCTAGAAATAGCAACATGAGCCCTCATTAAGGGGTATTTACCCTAGAAGTTGAATATGGGTGCCATTGAGATGTTTCATGCATCGCAGATGGGTCTCGACCCATTGACCATAGTTGTGGTAGGGAAAACAAAACCTCAAGCCCTTGGCATTTAATGGGGGAGGGAAACAACAACCTCAAGCCCTAAACATAGATTCTCAGGCTTAAGTGCCATGAACACATCCTCAAACCACCACACAGGAGAATGGATGGTTTGCAAGGCCTTGACCATCATAAAAGATTGAAAACAAGTATCTTTGGATCTTATTGAAGCTTCTTGAGATCAAAATCCTTGAACGAGTACTCAAACCAACATGTAGGAACCTTGTAGAGATTATTTCTCCTCCTAATGAGATACAATAATCATGAGTAATTTTTGTGCATTGAAAATGTGTGTCAAGGCATAAACATGATTAGGGGGGACATAATGGCCTTAATCCATGTTGAACCTTCTTGAGATCAAGCACCATGAAAAATATCTAGAAATCATAGCATGAGTCCTTTCCAGGGAGTCCTTGACACATAAGTTGAATATGGTCACCATGGATGGGTCTCTGATTCATGACCATATTCGAGGGAGGGAAGCAAGAGCCTCTACCCCTTACCCTTGCTTCTCAGAGTCAAGTTCCATCATCACATCCTTAGACCACCACATAAGAGCATGGATGGTTTGTGGGGCCTTCATCAACATCAAGAACTAAAAACAAGCGTCTTAGGATCTTATTGAAGCTTCTCGAGATTGAGATCCTTGAACAAGTACTCGAACCATCATGCAAGAACTTTGTTGGGGGTATTTGGCCTCCAAGTGGGGTACATGCACCATTATAAAAAAATTCCCCCTGCCCCCTAGACCACCACATGAGAGCATGGATGGTTTGTGGGGCCTTCATCATCGTCAAGAACTAAAAACAAGTGTCTTAGGATCTTATTGAAGCTTCTCGAGATTGAGAGCCTTGAACAAGTACTCGATCCAACATGCAGGAACTTTGTTGGGGGTCTTTGGCCTCTAAGTGGGGTACATGCACCATTATAAAAAATCCCCCCCGCCCCCCCTCTACAAAGTACCCAATGTTTCCCTTTTATTCTTTTTAAATGTTGGGTTATTGCCTATCTTTGTGCAACTAAATCCCAAAAGTAGAAAAAGATGTTAAGTAGTTGAAAGAGAATTGGAGGTTATCTTTATTTATCGGGAGTGTACTGCCAACTATCCCACTTTTTCAAAACATTGGGCATCATTTGATGCTTTCCATACTTTACTCCATGGACCTTTACATATGGATAGTTATAGCCTCACAAAAATATATAAACATATGTTTCCTCTTCATGCATTTTACAATTATATCTTTACCTACAAATAAGGGAGTGACAATTATTTCTTTGAATGCCCTTTTTTTAAATTATATCATCTTGTTCCCTTCAAGTATTCAAGTCTATATATTCAAATTCTTCACTTTCCAAATCTATAATATTTCTCCCTTCTCAATAAATTGATGCTTTTGGATACAAGCTCTCCAACATTCAGAGCTTTTGGAACTTGAAATGATTGTTGCCATTGTTATTACTCAGACAATGGTTAATATTGTTTACTAAAACAATGTTGCAACTGCTACTATAAATGGTGATGTTGAGATGAGTTTTGTTGTAATTGATGTTGAAGAAAATGATTTTGTGGGGACTAAGTTTTGAGCTTGTTGTTGAAGGATATTTTGTTAAGGCAGTTGTTGTTGACTTGAAATGATGGCTTCGTAAAATGATGAAACAAGGCCAATGCTATTTTCTTTCCACTAGAGTACCAATGATATAAGTGCAAACCACTTTTTAAACGAGATTATTGTGACTTTTTTTTATATCAGAGCAAACAATTTTTTAAATGAGATTATTGTGACTTTTTCCCAAGATCTCCAAACCTTCTTGCCACTCCAAATATCAATGCTTTTCTCACTACACCCCTATCAAGTTTACATGTTAGAGACATAGCTCCACCAATGATAACCCATCTACAAGGAATACCTTCTTATGTTTTTGTGGCCACCTCCTTTGCATCTAATGAAATTTCCAACCTTTTTGTAGCCACCTCCTTTGCATCTAATGAAATTTCCAACCTTCTTAAGTCACTTCCAGTCAGATTTGTGTCAATCCATGCCATGAGCACACTTAGTAAAAATAGATCATCTGAATTGTGTCAATTCATGCCACGAGGACACTTAGAAATGATCAATAAAGCGAAACACATAGGGTGATCACATAAGTTATTTTGAAGGGGAGTAGTGCTAGGTTGCAACGAGGTGAATCACTTGGGTGCGTTGGACAACTTGGGGAGACCTGGAGAAGCTCCACAACATTTAATTGGTTGAGCATGTTTCCATCATGACATCTTCATGTTGTGCATTGTTGAGAACAATGTTTGAGTTGGGTTGGGTTGTTGGGATCGCAGCCTTCAGACAAGGTGACTCTTTGAGAAGTTACAACAGTCGGTTAGCAATGATATGATTTAGCGGCCGGGCGGTGAGTGCATGGTACCTTGAAGTAGAAGCAGTCAAGGTGAGGAGATGGAAAGGCATTGGAGACAAGATCAGTCGGATGCATGAAAAGTTTGGGAATTAGACGGATTTTTAAAATGGATGGATGCACTTGGCCTTGTATCACAACGAATGGTGGTTGAGGAGAGTTCATACAGAGAGTTGGTTGCTTGGGCAAGTGAATGTCCAAGAAAATAGGCTTAGAACATGGTTGTAGTGAATGATGTCATTGAGAAAGGTATGGTTGGATTGAAATCTTTCATTTTCCAAGTGTTGCAACGAATTCTTTGAAAGGAATTCAAATGACTTGGTGGTTCACAGATTTTGTTTCTGCAGTGAAAACTGACAAACTTGAGGGTGAATCAAGTGATACAGATTCGAAGAAGTCTTGTAGTAGTTTAGGATTCCTTGGTTGGGTGAATGTGCGAAAGAACCTAGGAAGACCTGCTTGGACGAGTCCTGTGTTGGACTTAGGAATATTTGGATGCAGTCATGAAGGTGTCTTGAGGAAGTTGCCTAACTCTTGATGAGGTGCATTAGATAGGTCGTTGTGGTGTTGGGAAGTGAAGCATGGATGTGTCACGTTCAAGATATTAGATGAGGCGCCTTGGTGCTTGGTGCCTTAGACAAATTTGTTGAGTTAGGTGGTGACTTGACAAGTAGCGACGATAGTTCCAGAGTTTGAATGCTTGCAGCAGGTGCATGGAAGTTCATTCCTAGAGACAGGTGGAGTTAGCAAAGGAGTTGACCAAGAATTGTTGGAAGTCAACCTAAATGGACAGAATGCAGACCAAGTGACTTGGGTGGTGTTCTCTTGACTTTGGTATGGGACATTGGATGGGGTAGAGCGTGCTTTGGTGACTTGCGGATGATTGTGCGATGGCTCAGAGATCCGGTTGGGGTCGTTGGTTGGATTTGGTAGAGTATTAGTGAAAACGTGCCAAAGGCAAGGAAGTTCTTCGAAGTGATTCATTCTACTTGGAGGAGTTTGGATAGTTCATTGGGACATTTGAGGAGTGTAGCCATGTTGGCCACACTCATCACATATATTGAGTTGCATTGAGGTGGCTTGATGGAAGGAGGTGAGCTGAGGACTTTCCTTGTTTGGAGGATTGTGCGAACAGACAAATTGCAGCATTAAGAGAATACTTGGACATAAATGTTTCTCTTTCTTTGGGAAACATGGTTGAGGCTGAAGACTTACCATTCCAACGCATAGAGAAAGAGATGCAACAACATGGATGGGTGACGAAGTAGTGAGGCAAAGGAAATCTGGACATGCAGTTCTTGCAACATATTGACTAATTGGGGCATGAGAAGGACAATGGAATAGAGTTGTTGGAGAAGATTTTGTTTCAGGGTGACTTCATAGTGCAACAAGGTGAGGAGATACCTTTCCTTGGTCTGATATCATTGTGTAGATGGTTCGAATTGCGGAAGGAAGTTGGGTACAGATGCACTAGTAGGTTCAAAGTAAAGCACTTAGACATTGTGGGCTATCTCATTGACGAAGATCAAATGATGGAAACAATGGTGAGGCAAGGATGGACACTTGCCTCAGTCTTTGGAGTTGGACAGGGTGATGGAGTTGCAACAAAAAAGACTAACTTCAGGCATGAGGAAGTGCATTCTCGTGAGTTGGGCACAGTGATTGGACTAGCTATGAAATCAATCCAAGGCATGGGGGACGTCGGTGTGCAGATACATGATAGAATTGGTTGAATTATAGGCACAACAACAAGATCACAAGAGTTCAACACTTGGGAGAAATTTTAAAGTGAAGTGTGCAACAATCATTGAGCAGTGAAGAGATTCAGAGATGGAGCAGAGACGCCATGGAAATCGACAAATGTTGTCGAGGGCGACAACAAATTGGAGTGGGGGAGGATGTAAGTGTCTTCCACGACACCCACTGAGCATGCACACTCCCTGGGAAGATTCAACAACGGCAAGACAAAGAGCACAACGAAGGAAGTGATCGTTTGGGCGAATAAAGATGTTTGGGTGTGGGAAAGAGCACCTTGGGTGCATGATGGTGACATGCGATGCCTACGGGGAACACACCTTACTTTCCTTATAACAATCGACGAAGATTTGGGTTGTGTTTTGGCAAGGGTGGGGCATCTTGGGAGCATTCCCAAGGAGTGGACCCATCTTCCCTTGAAAACATGGGAACGCCGGAGAGGTTGGATGACCCCATCGACACTCTTACGAGGAGTCACGATGATCAACACGAAAAATGCACAAGTCAAAGGATGCACCGGTCCAAAAAATGAATGATTGATGGGCGCCTTGGGTCCATAGATGTGCGCAATGGTCGATTGAGTGTGACGATTTGCGAAGGGGCATGATGCACCAAAGAAACACAACACTTTGCACAAGTGACCCTTGGAGTCCATATAAAATCAAGGGGCACACAACCAAAAGAAACAAGTTTGACAAGAAATTGGAGACAAGGAGAGCTTCATGATTCTGAGGTAGATGAAGAGGAGGATCTCCCTCAAGGAGCCAAGTCACTTCACTCTGGGAGGAATTTTTTTTCCTTGAGGAGGAGGGTTCTACGGATAAAGCTGGGAAAATTTCTCTTGGGCAGCTTTTGGCTAAGTCTAGAAACATAGATATGTGGAGGCATGTGTGAGGCAGAACCAAAATCTATAAAGTCTGTGGAAATGAAAAGGTAGAGTCTGCGAAAGCAAAAAGACAAAAAGTCTACGGTTGGAGGCATGTCTGAGGTGCACCGTAGGGGATAGCGGAGATGATTGTGACAAAAAGTATTGTGGTGACACATCTGTTCATGAGTGTCTTGGTGAGGTGAGGCGAATTGTTTGACTCTGTCGAAGTTGTAAACTGAGTCGGTAGTGATCATGTTGTAATTTTTCTGCAATAATCTTTGTTGAGTGTTAGGCATGGTCCATGCCACCTGTACTATATCTATATTTCTCTTGTATGTTTCATTTGTTTCATTGTTCTCTTGGTGTCTCATTGATGTATGCTTAAAAATGACTAA
>ML823705.1:82568-106063 GCA_009831015.1 Picea engelmannii
TTGGTAGAGTATTGGTGCAAACGTGCCTAAGGCATGGAAGTTCTTTGAGGTGACTCATTCTAATTGGAGCACTTTGGACGGTTCATTGGGAATTTTTATGGGTGTAGCCATGTTGGCTACACTCATCGCAGATATTGAGTTACGTTGAGGTGACTTGAAGGAAGGAGGCGAGCTAGGGACTTTCCTTCGTTTGGAGGATTGTGCGAACGAGAAAATTGTTGCATGAAGAGAATACTTGGACATGAGTGTTTCTCTTGCTTTGGGCAACATGGTTGAGGGTGAAGCCTTACCATTCCAAGGAATAGAGAAAGAGATGCAACAACATGGATGGGTGATGAAGTAGTGAGGAAAATATAGTAGACGTGCAGTCCTTGCAATAGATTAACTAACTATGTCATGAGGAGGACAGTGGAGTTGATTTGTGCAGAAGACTTTGTTTTGGGGTGACTTCATAGTGCAACAAGGTGAGGGGAGACCCTGCCTTGGTCTGAGATCATTGTGTAGATGTATCGAATTGTGGAAGGAAGTTGAGTATGGATGTGCCAGTAGGTTCAAAGTAAAGCACTTAGACATTGTGGAGGATCTCCTTGATGATGATCAAACGATGGAAACATTGGTGAGGCAAGGATGGAAACTTACCCTATTCTTTGAAGTTGGCATGGTGACAGAGTTGCGATAGAAAATACTAAGTTCAGGCATGAGGAAGTGCATTTTCATGAGTTGGGCATGACGATTGGACCAAATACACAGACATTCCATGGCATGGGGGACATCATTGTGCAAAGACATGGTACCATTGGTATAAGTATGGGTGCAACAACAAGATCACAAGAGTTCAACACTTAGGAGAAATTTTCAAGTGAAGTGTGCAACAATCATTGAGCAGTGACGAGATCCGTAGATGGAGTAGAGACACCATGGAAATCAACATATTTTATCGAGGGCGAAAACAAATTGGAGTGGGGGAGGATGTAAGGGTCTCCCACAACACCCACCAAGCGTGCACGCTCCTTGGGAAGATTCGACAATGGATGAACGAAGAGCACAAGGAAGGAAGGGATCAGTTGGGTGAACGAAGACATTTGGGTGTGGGAAAGAGAACCTTGGGCACACGATGGTGACATGCAGTGCAAGGGGGAACACACCTTAATTTCCTAAGAACAATCGAGGAAGACTTGGGTTGTGTTTGAGAAAGGGTGGGGCAACTTAGGAGCATTCCAAAGGAGTGGACCCATCTACCCTCAACAACATGGGCACGTTAGAGAGGTTGGATGACCCCATCGACACTCCTATGAGGAGTCGCAATGATCGACATGAAAAACTCACAAGGCAAGGGGCACATTGGTCCAAGAAACAAATAGTTGATGGGCACACAAGGCTTGGATGGACACCATGGGTCCAAGGATGTGTGTGATGGTTGGTTGAGTTTGATGATTTGTGAAGGGGTGGGACGCAATGTTTCACACAAGTGACCCTTGGAGTCCATATAAAAGAAAGGGATGCACAGTCAAAAGAGACAAGTTTGGAAAGAACTTGGAGATAAGGAGAGCTTCGTGATTCTGAGGCAGACGAAGAGGAGGAGCTCCCTCAAGGAACCAAGTGACACAGACCCCTTACCTCTGTAGGGTCCACTGACCTCTCGGTCTCTGGATCGTTCCAATTTCTGAGCCAAAATGGCTCTTCGGGCTCTTGTTGGAACCCCTTGAACAAATCCACAGGTCCCTTTTTCCTCTGGCACAGGTCTTGAGAAAACTTATGCACGTGCTCTGCTTTCGACGCTCTTCTCTGTTTCGAACTAACACACATTTGTGTTTCAGGTTTTCAGGACTCCTGCATGCGAGCTCTCCCAGGATCCTTGTCCCTCCAACTCCCGGTCACCGAAACGCCAAAATCCACCCATGACTATGGTCAGCTTCTTGGGGTTTCAGAATTCGCGGGTCGGGACTCCCTGTCTCACGACTCCTTCATTCTTGAACTCAAAGTTACCGAAATGACGAAAAGGGCTTAACGGCTCTGCTCGCACTCTTCCTCCAAAGACTTTCGGGGTTTCACGATTTTGTGAGTCGGGACTTCATGCCTCCCGACTCCTGGTCTCTTGAACACCCAGATCCCGAAATGTCGAAATGACAGTCCACAACAAAGCACTACCATATTTCGCGATTCAGAAAACTGCGATGAAAGTGTTTCCCCGGTTCTCTGTCTTTCGAATCCCCGGTTCCCGAAATGCCGAAATATCCCCCTCCGAGAGATCAACGGCCCAGTCCTCCTGGAACTGAAATCTTTCGGGCCTTTTACCGAACCCTTGACCGCCTTCCACATGTCCTCGTGTGGATGGTCCTGGTCCTTTCGCAAATTCTCCTTTCACGATTTTTGGAGACTCTTCACTCTCGGTCTCCCGGTGTCCAAATCCATGAAATGTGGATCTCTTAACATGCGTCCTCTGAGATGGATGGTTCTGATTCTTTCGGTACTTCGACGAGTCCTCTCCTTTGCTTCTACAAGGGTTAAACCTCATTCTCCTCTTTCTGGATCCGATGGCTATTGATCCTTTACGCGAGATCTAACAGTCACGATATGATCTTTTGTGCACCTCCTATGTGCGCTCCTCCTGTGCACGTATTCATGATCCAGTGGCTCATGAGCCACTTCTCTCCAAATCCAATGGCTGGCATGATTTCACGCACCGGGAGTTCGCGATGCAGCGACTCCAAAATCCCTTGCCGCTCAAAACCCCGAACTCTGAAATGTCGAAATGTCGAACTCCGGAGCTTTGTCAACTGTGAAACCTCAAAGAGTTTCTTGACCTTCTGCTCCTTTCTTCTGCTACTCTGTGCACAAAGGCACTGTTCCTCCTAAGCTTCGGGACTTAGAATAAGTCCACCCTCGCACACTCCTTGTGCTACTGAGTATTTCCCTAAACTCAGATCTGAGAAGTTTTCTTGGAAAGAAAATTCTCTATGCCCACCTGGTGTTCTTCTGCTCGATGTGCACCTTGCAGAGCCTACAGAGTATTCAAAAACTCTGTGAGTGTCTTCTCTTCGACACTTCCCTTTCCTCGGAACTCGAAATAGAGTTCTTCTGTGCACTCTATGCACTTACTCAATGCCCTCCTGGCAGAGTTTCCATAGAACCTTCAGTGATTCTGTTATCTCTATGCCTTCCTCTGCACAGTCTTACCTCCAAGGTATTCAGCAACCTTGAGGCCTCCTCCTTGAGTCAATGACTTCCTCTGGTGCACCTTCTTGGCACAACTTTGTCCAAATTTCGCAGAATTCAGAAGTGCACTCTATGCACTGGCTCAATGCATCCTGTGCATTTGTTCAATGCCCTCTTGACAGAGCCTTTACAAAATTCTTAGCAATTATGCTTCTCCTCTCTCTGTGCTCTCCTCTACACAGTTCTTCCTTCAGGGTGTTCAACAACCCTGAGGATTCTTCCAGAGTCAATGATTTCAGCTAGTGCGCCCTCCTGACACGTCTTTGTCTGAAATTTCGTAGAATTCAGAAGTGCACTCCTTGCACTGGCTTACAGAACCTGTAGTATTCTGTCATGCAACCTCTTGCATGAAGCCACAAAGAACCCAAACCCGAAATCAAAGAACTCACAGGTAGGAAAATCTATCTATCCCTGCATATGGAACTTAACATACATCTACAGAATATCATAAACACATAAATACATTCATTAGCATACCCAGAATAACATGCAGGAAAAACTGCTCTGATTGTATTAATATGAAATGCCTCTTTACAATGTGTTCAAGCTCGGACTACACTAGAGTCTCGGCTCTCCTCTCCTATCCAACCTATTCTCTATTCTCTCTGTTCTTCTCTGCCTCTCTACAAACTAACTATCCTATCGAAACAAAAGAAGATGTTTTTACAAGAGGGGCTCCTCGAGCGCTTCCCTCCATCCTCACCAACTCTCATTAATTTACATTCAATTACATTGAATGGCTGTCTAGTCTGAATCAGATCTAGATCTCAGCCTTACAACCGTTTAAGGAAACCTTTATCTAAAGCCTACGCACATGCATGGCTTTTTGGCTCTACCAACCTTACAACATTTAATACATTAAATTCAAATTTGAAATTTGAAAGCGAGAGGGTTGCACCTCTCCTCTCCATTGAACATGTGTTGGTTGGATGGTGCTTGATGACGTGGAGTGATGCTCTTGCATCATAGTCCTCAGCTGCAAAATTCATGAGCTCCTAATCATGAGCTTCCCAGCACCGCTGTTGAAATCCACCTGGATCCCAAACAGTTCTCTGGAGCTGTCCATCTTCTCCATTGCTTCACTACTGCTGCTGCATCAGCTGCCCTACTGCTATGACAGGTTCTCTTTTACTCAGCTCCTCCTCGCTGACTGCTTCCAGTGCTGAATTCAACATCAACCTTCTAACATTCTCAATCTCCTCATCTAGCTGCTCCCATGGCTGGCTCTTTTTTTTCAGTCTCCTCAGCTGCACTTCTTCATCCTTATCAGTGGGTAGATCAACTAGATCCCCCATGCTATTTTCTTCCTCTGTGGCCTTATCTTGCCACTCTGCTGCAAAATTTTGCTCTGCAGTCTTACCTTCTTGACTGACCTATTGTTGAGTCACCTTCTCTGACAGACTTGCTTCTGTCATTTCTCCTTATGCTGGTTGAATTCCAGTTACCTCCAGCTGCTCCAATGGTTGGCTTTCTCCCTCTGTCTCCAACCTGATCTGTTGGATGTGCATGCCCTGCACCTTCACCCTTCTCTCCAAGGCTTCAATCTCTTCACACAAAACAACAAAATACATGTTGTTTGTTTCCTCTTCTTCTACTTCTGTAGTCTCCAGTACTACAGTTACCTTCTGTTCAACTCCCTGGGCGAAAATTTTGAGCCATTCCAATGAATGCTCATCTTCTTCTGTTGCAAGCTTTAGTGCTATAGTCATCTCCTTTTCAGCTTCATGGCTGAAGACTTTGAGCCATTCTTCTGAATGCTCATCTCCTTTGTCTCCTTGGGAAAACGTCAGTGTCTGCTCCACTTCTTCCTCCATGACAGTTTCTGCTAGCTGTCCTTCTTCTGTTACTGCATCTGCAACACATGCTCTGGCCTCAACTGGGCTCTTTGGTAGGAATACCCGAATTCCCCAAATCATCAGAATGCTCTTCTGATCTTCCTTCTGGATTGTGGAAGTTTTTAACTTGTCATCATCTTCATTCAAATGGTCTGCAAAACCACATGACTCTTCACCTATCAGCAGTCCTTGCTGACATGAAATCTCAAAAGATTCTGTGAGACTCTCAGACAGTCTCATCTCCTTTCCCTTGCCCACCTGAAAACTCGAAAGTTCACTTCTGCCCACCTGGCAGTTTATGATATCAATCGATCCCATCTTCATCAACACTCCTTGTTGACCCGAACTCATCCTCGAGTTCATGAGACTTTCAGACAGTCTCATCTGCTCTCCCTTGCCCACTTGGCAATATGGGATTTCTACTCTGCCCACCTGGCAGTTTACGATATCTTCATCTAATCTCATACCATCGCCCTCCTGGCAATATGAATTTCCACTACTGTCCTCCTGACAGTCTATGAGATCCTCTAACGGTCTCATCTCATTTCCCACCCGGCAATTGGAAAATTCATCTCTACCGTCTTGGCAGTTCATGAGATCTGTAATCAATCTCCCTTCCTCATCGCTAAGATTCTTCCCAGACTCTGGTTCACAGATATGAACCATCTCCTCTTCATCTCTGAGGCTTTCAACATACCTCATCCATCCTCTCAACAGTCTTCATTGTCTTCTAGCCAACAATTTCTTGACTGGCCACTTTACTTTTCTCCTCAGAGGCCATTCATACACCCAATGTGTCTTTGTGTTCTGCTGCACCCACAGTGCAATCTCTTCCATCCTCGCCCTTATCTCAGCAAGTTCTAGATCCATCTCTGGATTTTTCTTCTGCTTGCGGTCTTCCTTGTGACCACGCCCATGGCCTTCAGTAGCCATCTTCCTGTTCCTGTCTGCCCTCCTGGAAAACTTGTTGTTGTCACTCTGCAACCGTGAGTGCTTCCAGCCTTTCCTTCAGTCCTCTTGACTCTCTATTGACTACTGCACACCTTGCAACAATCATCAGAGAGCTTCAACACTCTGTCTTCCTTTTCCTCTGTCTCCCTTTGCCTATAATATACAGACAAGATCAGGCTTTGATACCACTTTGACGTAGACCCCTTACCTCTACAGGGTCCACTGACCTCCCGGTCTCTGGATAGTTCCAATTTCTGAGCCGAAATGGCTCTTTGGGCTCTTGTTGGAACCCCTTCAACAAATCCATAGGTCCCTTTGTCCTCTGGCACAAGTCTTGAGAAAACCTATGCACGTGCTCTACTTTCGGTGCTCTTCTTTGTTTTGAACTAACACACCTTCGTGTTTTGGGTTTTCGGGACTCCTACATGCGAGCTCTCCTAGGCTCCTTATCCCTCCAACTCCCGGTTGCTGAAATGCAAAAATCCACCCGTGACTATGGTCCGCTTCTTGGGGTTTCATAATTCACGATTTCGTGATTCAGGGAGGACTCCCTGTCTCACGACTCCTTCATTATTGAACTCCTGGTTGTCGAAATGCCGAAAAGGGCTTAACGGCTCTGCTCGCACTCTTCCTCCGAAGACTTTCGGGGTTTCACGATTTCGCGAGTCGGGACTCCACGCCTCCCGACTCCTGGTCTCTTGAACACCTGAATCCCAAAATGCTGAAATGACAGTCCACAACATAGCATTACCGAATTTCACGATTCGGGAAACCGCGATGCAAGCGTTCCCCCGGTTCTTTGTCTTTCGAATCCCTGGTTCCCGAAATGCCGAAATATCCCCCTCCAAGAGATCCATGGCCCAGTCCTCCTGGAACCGAAATCTTTCGGGATTTTTCCTGAACCCTTGACCGCCTTCCATGTATCCTCCTATGGACGGTCCTAGTCCTTTCATGAATTCTCCTTTCGCGATTTCTGGAGACTCTTCACTCTCGGTCTCCCTGTGTCTAAATCCCCGAAATGTGGATCTCTTGACACACGTCCTATGAGATGGACAGTTATGATTCTTTCAGGACTTCGACGAGTCCTCTCCTTTGCTTCTACGAGGGTTAAACCTTGTTCTCCTATTTCCGGATCCGATGGCTATCGGTCCTTTACGCGAGATCTGACGGTCACGATATGATCTTCTGTGCACCTCCTATGTGTGCTCCTCTTGTGCACGTATTCGTGATACAGCGGCTCATGAGCCACTTCGCTCCAAATCCAATGGCTGGCATGATTTCGCACACAGGGAGTTCACGATGCAGCGACTCCAAAATCCCTTGCTGCTCCAAACCCCGAACTCCGAAATGCTGAACTCCGTAGCTTTGTCGACTATGAAACCTCAAAGAGTTTCTCGACCTTCTGCTCCTTTCTTCTGCTGCTCTGTGCGCAAAGGCACTATTCCTCCTGAGCTTCGGGACTTAGAATAAGTCCATTCTCGCACACTCCTTGTGCTACTGAGTATTTTGCTAAACTCAGATCCGAGAAGTTTTCTTGGAAATAAAACTCTCTACACCTGCCCGGCGTTCTTCTTCTTGATTCGCACCTTGTAGAGCCTACAGAGTATTCAACAAATTTGTGAGTGTCTTCTCTTCGACACTTCCCTTTCCTCGGAACTTGAAATAGAGTTCTTCTGTACACTATATGCACTTACTCAATGCCCTCCTGGTAGAGTTTCCACAGAACCTTCAGTGATTCTATTATCTCTATGCCTTCCTCTGCATAGTCTTACCTCCAAGGTATTCAACAACCTTGAGGCCTCCTCCTTGAGTCAATGAATTCCTCTGATGCGCCTTCTTGGCACAACTCTATCCAAATTCCACAGAATTCAGAAGTGCATTCTATGCACTGGCTCAATGCATCCTCTGCATTTGTTCAATGCCCTCTTGGCAGAGCCTTTACAAAATTCTCATCAATTCTGCTTCTCCTCTCTCTGTGCTCTCATTTGCACAGTTCTTCCTTCAAGGTGTTCAGTAACCCTGAGGATTCTTCCAAAGTCAATGATTTCAGCTAGTGTGCCCTCCTGTCACGTCTTTGTCTGAAATTCCGCAGAATTCAGAAGTGCACTCCTTGCACTGGCTTACAGAACCTGCAGTATTATGTCATGCAACCTCTTGCATGAAGCCACAAAGAACCCAAACCCAAAATCAAAGAACTCACAGGTAGGAAAATCTATCTATCCCTGCAGATGGAACTTAACATACATCTACAGAATATCATAAACACATAAAGACATTCATCAACATACCCAGAATAACATGCAAGAAAAACTGCTCTGATTGTATTAATATGAAATGCCTCTTTACAATGTGTTCGAGCTCGGACTGCAACAGAGTCTCGGCTCTCCTCTCCTATCCAACCTATTTTCTATTCTCTCTGTTCTTCTCTGCCTCTCTACAGACTAACTATCCTATCAAAACAAAAGAAGATGTTTTTACAAGAGGGGATCCTCGAGCGCTTCCCTCCATCCTCACCAACTCTCATTAATTTACATTCAATTACATTGAATGGTTGTCTAGTCTGAATCGGATCTAGATCTCATCCTTACAACCGTTTAAGGAAACTTTTATCTAAAGCCTACGCACATGCATGGCTGTTTGGCTCTACCAGCCTTACAACATTTAATACATTAAATTCAAATTTGAAATTTGAAAGTGAGAGGGCTACACCTCTCCTCTCCATTGAACGCGTGTTGGTTGGATGGTGCTTGATGACGTGGAGTGATGTTCCTACATCACCAAGTCACTCCACTCTGGGAGGACTTGTGCTTCCTTGAGGAGGATTTGATGGATAGAGTTGGGAAAATTTCTCTTGGGAATATTTTGGTTAAGTCTATAAATGTAGCTCTGTGCAAGCATGTGTGAGGCAGAACCAAAATTTATGAATTCTCTGGAAATGAAAAGTTAGAGTCTACGGAAACAAAGATACAACACGTTTATGGTTGGAGGCACATCTGAGGTACACCACAAGTGGTAGAGAAGATAGTTGAAATAGAAATTCTTGTGGTGACAGATATGTTCATGAGTGTCTTGGTAAGGTGAGGCGAGTCATTTGACTCTGCCAAAGTTGTAAACCGAGCTGGTAGTGCTCATGTTGTAATTGTTCCGCAATAACAAAAACCTAGTCGGGTGTTAGGAATGGTTCATGCTGCCCATAGTATATCTATGTTTCTCTTATATGTTTCGTTTGTTTCATTGTTCTCTTGGTGTCTCATGGATGTATGCTTAAAAATGACTAAGTGTTAAGGCAGTTAATAAATGTCAAAGTATACAAGGGTTACACTAGAGTAGGAGTGTGACTCGTCGATAGCCTAGAATGAAGTATGGGTATGCTCTAGGTGAAGAGGCATAGTTGAGACGAAGTAACCTTGGTGTTTTCAAGAAGCCAGGCATGAAACATTGTAGTTTTGCACGCCCTTGAGAGATGCTCGGTCGTAAGGCACGTTGTGGGTATTGATTTTACATAGTTTATTTCCATAAAATTCAATAACATTATATTTAAAAAAAAGTTTTTTAAAGACAAAAAGAATATGAGGATCATAAGTTGATAATTAAATTTTATATGGATTTTGTGTGACTCGAGATGAATGACAAGTATTCACATAGTTTATTTCAAAAAAATCAATAACATTAATTTAAAAAATATTTTTAAAAATAAAAAATTATGAGAATCTTATGGTGATAATTAAATTTTATATAGATTTTATGTAACTCATAATGAAATGACAAGTATTTATGTCGTTTCTGTTGATATTTTGATGTAACTACGGAAGATATTCTTTTTTATTTGTATTGGTCAAACCTCGAGAAGTTTATTGTAATCTTATTGTATAAATCAGCTCAAAAGAAATTATTATTTTATTGTTATCCTTATTGTAAAATTCAAAACAACCCCTCTTAGGGTTGCGTCTTTTCGGGAGTCAAGTCATGTGTATAAATAGAGGCCAAGTTCCTCTCATTTGTATACATAGACAACTCATCTTCTCTTTTGTATTTGGAGCATAGAAAAGGAGGTCTAGCACACGAGGTCTTGGTTTCTTGGTCTTTGGTATCTTGCTCTTGGTCTATTTATTGAGATCTATACCGTGACATTGTATTGATTGAAGGAATCTATACTAAAGAATTGGTTGTTGGGTTTTCTCCCCACGAGGGTTTCCTAGGATATGTCTTGTGTTCTGTGATTGTTTATGTTTCAGTGATCCTATTACATGCAATTTTTAATGAATGTTAAAGAAGATAATTGTAACTTCTAAAATTATAACATGGTATCAGAGTAGGCCTGAATAGAAGACAATTCACAGATCTAGAAAATAAAGGGAGTCATTTTTCTTGATAGGAGTGGTTTCCGGACAAGACAAGACCACCAACAAGTGCGCCCTAGTGGAGCGCATCATTTCCTTGGATCGGATCTTCATAATCCAGAATTTGTGATTTAGGGGCAGGATGACTACCAGAACGAAGATTGATGAGAAGTTGGAGGGAGATGACAACTTTAGAGCCTGGAGGTATAGATTATTCCTCCTCCTAGAAGAACATGATCTAGAGAATTTCGCTAAAGAAGAGGTTTCAGAACCAGAGGGAGATGAAGCTAAAGCAAAGCACAATAAGGATATGGTCAAAGCAAAGAGGATTATTACAGACTCCATTAAGGACCATCTTATTCATCACATATCTTCATTACCACTCCAAAATAAATGATGGATGCCATAACCCGAATTTTTGAAGGAATCAACATCAACCAAAGAATGAACTTGAGAACTCAGTTAAAGAACATGAGGATGCATAATTCAAAAACCATGCACTCTTAATTCTCAAGAGTGAACCAGATCAAGGAGTAGATAGAAGCCATTGGTGATGCAGTGAATGGAGAAGAAATGGTTATGACCACTTTGAATGGCCTCCCAAGTTCACGGGAGGCATTTATTCAAGGGATATGCTTAAGAAGGAACCTACCCAAGTTTAGTAGGCTATGGGAATATTGCAACCAAGTAGAAGAAAGGACGACAACAAGAGAAGAAAAGATGACAGATGTTGATCAAGCCCTAGATACCCACACCAAGAAAGGAAAGAGAAAGAAAGAACCCTCCTCACCCAAGAAGTTTCAGAATAGCCGAAAAAATAACCCAAATATCAGATGTTTCTATTGTCAAAAAACGGGACACATTGCTAGGAATTGTTCCCTCATTCAGAGACAAGGGAAAAGAAAGGAGGTAAAAGACATCATGTTCATACATCTAAAGATGATGATCCACCCAAGAAGGTTGCAAAGGAAGATTAATCAAGTGATGAGGAGTATGTTATTATCTCAGCGCTTACAAGAACTTTCACTCATGGAAGTGCCATTTGGCTGGTGGATAGTGGTGCTTCCAAGCACATGACAGGTTATAAAGACTCCTTGTCTAACCTTACCCATAAGGATTCACCGCACAAGGTGAAAATGGGAGATGACTACCAATATCTAATCAAAGGAGTAGGAGAACCCTCCTATAAGTTAGACTCAGGAAAGCCAATGAAGATGAAGGAATTTCTCTATGTTCTTGGATTGAAAAAGAACCTTCTCTCAATTTCAACATTGGATGAGAAGGGTTACAGAGTTTCATTTGTTGATGGACAAGTTCTTATGTGGCCTAGAGGGAAGACTTTTGATGATGCAGTGGTGATTGGAATTCAAGAGGGAGGACTCTACAAATTGAAAGGGAGATCAGATTCAGCATTAATTCATGACACTGTGAATCCTAGTGAATTATGGCATAGGATATTTTCTCACCTACATTAAAATTCCCTACCGAGTGTGAGAAATATGGTGACAAGACTACCAGAGATCCAGGCAAAACCAGACGGTGTGTGCACAGGTTGCACACAAGGAAAGAACGTGAAGCACTCCTTTCCCAACAGCGATAGCAGAGCCAAAAGAGTACATGACATCGTGCACTTGAATGTGTGTGGATCAATGTCAACAACTTCACTAAGCGGTTATGTATATTATGTGTATTTTTATTGATGATTACTCACGTAAAAATTGGATCTGTTTGTTGAAGGAAAAAAATGAAGTGTTTGGAAAATTCAAAAAATTTAAGGCATTGGTAGAAAGCATGAAAAAGCGGAACATAAAGACCTTGTGATCAGATAATGGAGGAGAATTCACTTCAGAGGAATTCAAATAATATTGCAAGGAAGCTGGGATTAAGAGGGAGCTTTCTACTCCCTACAATCCTCAACAAAACTGAGTAGCAAAAAGGAAGAATCAAATGATAATGGAAGCAGTGAAGGTTATGAAGCATGATCAAGATATACCTATGCATATGTGGGAAGTGTTATCACATAAAGATGCCAAGGGTCGCAAGTGGCAGCCATGAGAGCGGATCAATAGGTGGGTGCAGTTTGCAGCAGCAAAAATCCCATACGCAGTTCAATTTAGCGCTATCTCTAAGCGTGGATGGAAGGGTTCCATTATTGGTGGGCGGATAAATTCTAGTGGGGGCACTAAAATAGAAAGCACGGCCAAATCAATGGCCACAAGTCATTTCGGTACCACAACATGCTCGGGCGTTAATTTCCTTGAGCGGGACGAAATCCAAACCACGGTATTGCGGGGAGGCAACGTGGTAGAAGAGGGCGCATTTCAGGCCCGAAAGCGGTGTGGGTCCAAATTGCTTTCGACGACCCCGAAATCATGTGCTCTTACAGTGTCATATCCGACAGCAGCGTGTGGTCACCCCCTAGTGTTCAAGGCGTGTCCTGATCCCAAGGAAGATTCACCCAATGAATAAAGACTGACTTTGTGGCTCGAAACCACCCAATTATTCAGCGCTCAATCCATGAATAACACGTGGCGGCCTTCCAGACGTCAAATCCTCATCCCGATCCCAAGAGAAGATCAGTTAAAGAAACGAGGGACTGGTAGCTGAAACCTCAGCTCAGTCCATAAATATAAATCTTGGAAGCTATGGCCGAGGAGGTAGGACTGTCAGCCTGATGTACAACGATAGACGCTTTTTCCTACAGGCCCATGCTGATCTGAGCTTGTGTCTGACAAAAGAATACACGCACAGTCTGACATAAGGATGCACATACATAAAGCTTTGGAGGGGATGGCCATATCACATTCCTGGTAGTTGTGGGTTGATCTGAGTATAAAAAGATTAGTTCAATATTTTGTTATGGTCGTCAATTGGTTGAGTAGAGCTCCCTACTATGTAATTTTTTATGTCAGAGTTGTTCTCTGGTTATGTATATGATTTGAGACTTTCGCATTAATAGAAGTCAGTTCCTTTCATCTTCTTGTGTAAAATGTATTGAAACACTCGGGCATGGAGGATCCAGTCGAGGGTTGTGGTTGTATTATAATGTAGGTTTGATTATAATGCAACAATGACTTGTTCTAGTATTTCCCTTTGTTATCTTATTTCCCCTTATGCTGAAATGCTCGTGCATGGAGGATCTCGACGAGTTGTTGTAGTCGTATGATAATGTAGGTTTGATTATTATGATGTTGTGACATATTTCAATGTCTGAAACTCGAGTTAAATAGTGCTCTTGAGCCTAAGTTTTTATTCACCAAGCTTCTTGAAAGTTGGATGCCCATGGCAGACTTGTTCACCTTTCTCACTAAGTATTCCCTCTGCTCACCTTTAAACTCAAACCACTGACTAAAGTTAATGAGGACCTCATTTCCCTATGCATTGCTCTTCCAATTTCTGTGTTAAATCATTCTTGTACTAAGTTTTGTCCATTTGACCTCCACTCATAAACCTACCTCCAAAAACATTCTGATGGGTATTGGGCTTATCCTCTTATAATATGAGGGTGACTCTCAGTGCTAACATCCATGGCATCGTTGTTGGGGAACAAATTGAAGACATTTCCCTGGGATTGAATGACAAAGAAATTTTGATTCTGAAGGTGCATCAGAAATCAATACCTTGAAGATTTCAACTTGCACCTGGCGACTCCATTGTTTCAGTTGTGGCTCCCAAAGGCAGACACATGTGGTCTACTCCACATCTACCTATGGAAAACACCTGAGGCTAACCCAGAGAAGATTATTAAGAAATGAAATCTTTCCCAAGAAGGATTTTAGATGTTGTTCCATATTGAAAATCTCTTTGTGAAGAACGACATTGCAGAGATCCAGTTTTAGATGGTGAACTAAAGTTGGACACATTATTCTGACTGCTCATCTTTCACCATGGCGACTCCACTGGTTTGAAATGGAAAAAAATTTAGCTCATAGGTATGCCTTTTGTGATTTTTCAAAAATAGTTGGTTTCCCTAGTCCATTGCCTAGTAGAGATGAATGGGAAAGTAGCCTTCCTAAATTTCGAGGAGAAGAGTGGGAGGTACCAGCTGAACATTTGCTGAATTTTCATAATTTAATTCATCAACTTCATATCATGCATGAAGATGTTCAGATTAAGATTTTCAGGTTTTCATTAGAGGGGATTTCTCATGATTGGTGTCAATCTCTTCCCATTGCAAGCATCAGCTCTTTGACGGGTTTTCATGCAGCTCTCAATTCGTTTTGTAAAGATTAATTTTCAACTGAGTATCTTTATGAAAACTATTGTGATGAGTTTTCTTTGCTTCATAAAGATTCAACTAGTCACGAAAACTAGATGTGTTATGAAGTATTTATTGTGGAAGAAAGAATTTTCCATAAAGATCGTGAGGTGTTGAATGATATTCATGATGATAAAAATAACACAGAAACGTTTGACATCATATTAGATGTATCTGTTGTTTTAAATGTTCATGAAGATAAACATCTCTCTTTTGAATATTTTGATGACAAAGAGCAAGTGTATTCTGCAGTAGATATTTCTCTTGACTATGAAGCTGAGATAGATGATAAGCTAGTTAAAAGAACTAGGGAAGATTTCTCTCTGTTTTTTCCTAGATTTTCATAATTGAAGGCAGATTTTGTTTGCTTCTCTTACGAAGAAAATGCAGTGGATATTTATGTTCTTGAAACAGATGTTTTTGGCAGCCCTGCTTATGATGAAGAAGTAATTTAAAATACTGACCAAGAACAACCAACTTTTGATGAATATCCCAGCGAAGATGACGAAGAGCAGAGCTTTTTCATGGATTCTTTGGAACCTTGTACCATGGTTCTTGTATATGATAATTACGAATATGATCCTTGGGAGAGCCATGAAGGAGAAAAGGAAGAGATAAATATGCAGCTTATCTCATGTCCAACACTTGTAAATGAGAAAATACCACCTGGGATTAACCAACCTACATCAATCCTTTATCTACCTGTGCACTCCGAGAACACCAAACAACAGGTGAGCAATAATGAAGGAGGTAATTTCTTACCAGTTGAGCGTGCCTTATTATAAATTTTATGACCCTGTGGAGTTGTATATGAAGTTGAGCTTCCCAAAAGCATTGGATCCTGCAAAATTATTCATCTTATCATCATTTGGGGGTATTGTCAATGTTCCAAAACATGTTTTCATTCTGCTGTCATACTTCCCTTACCTTTTGTGGATCATTTGCAGTGAAAAGAAGAACTATGTTACCAAATAGTCTGGGTGGCTATGGTGGAAATTTGCTTTCACCTAGCACATTGTAAAAAATCAGTTAGTCTAGGATTGTACATAAATAAGATCCTTCTGGAGCACATGTGTTTGTTTTCTTTTTGTAAGTAGAGTAGTGTACATGTCAGTCTGTTTCCTTCAACAAATGTATCTGATCTCGATAACCCAACAACAAAGGAAATGGAACTGCTTGTTCTTGGCAGCTCACAAGGAACATGACATCCCCTATGGAGCCAAATGTTATCACATAAAGCTGTCAAGGGTCGTAGGTGGCAGCCATGAGAACAGGTCAACAGGGGGGGGCAATTTGCAGCAACAGAAATCCCCTGTGCAGTTCATTTTAGCGCTATCTCTAAGCGCGGATGGAAGGGTTCCATTATTGGCTGGTGGATAAATTCTAGTGGGGGCGATAAAATAGCAAGCATGCCCAGATCACAGACCGTAGCCATATCAACGACCACAAGTCATTTCGGCGCCGCAACATACTCGGGTGTTAATTTCCTTGAGTGAGATGAAATCCAAACCATGATATTGTGGGGAGGCAACGTGGTGGAAGAGGGTGCATTTCGGGCCCGGAAGCGGCGTCGGTCCAAACCACTTTCAACAACCCCGAAATCACGTGCTCTTATAGCGTCGTATCTGACAGCAGCATGTGGTATCCCCCTAGTGTTCAAGGCACGTCCTGATCCCGCGGAAGATTCATCCAATGAAAAAAGACTCACTTTGTGTCTCGAAACCACCCACTTATTCAATTCTCAATCCATGAACAGCATGCGGCGGCCTTCTAGACGTCAAATCCTCGTCCCGATCCCAAGAGAAGATCAGTTAATGAAACGAGGGAGTGGTAGATGAAACCTCAGCTTAGTCCATAAATAGAAAGCTTGGAAGCATGGCCGAGGAGGCAAGACTATCAGCCCGAGGTACAACAATGGACGATTTTTCCTATAGGCCCATGCTGATCTGAGCTTGCGTCTGACAGAAGAATACACACACAGTCTGACATAAGGCTGCACAGATGTAAATCTTTGGAGGGGATGGCTAGATCACATTCCTGGCAGTTGTGGGTTGATCTGAGTATAAATAGATTAGTTCAATATATTTTTATGGTCGTCAACTAGTTGAGCAAAGCTCCCTACTATGTAATTTTTGATGCCAGAGTTGTTCTCTGGTTATGTATATGATTTGAGACTTTTACATTAATAGAACTCGGTTCCTTTCATCTTCTTGTGTAAACTATACTGAAACACTCGGGCATGGAGGATCCAGTCGAGGGTTGTGTTTGTATTGTAATGTAGGTTTGATTATAATGCAGCATTGACCTATTCTAGTATTTCCCTTTGTTATCTTATTTCCCCTTATGCTAAAATGCTCGTGCATGGAGGATCCAAACGAGTTGTTGTAGTCGTATGATAATGTAGGTTTGATTATTATGCTACTGTGACATATTTCAGTGTCTGAAACTCGAGTTCAAGAGTGCTCTTGAGCCTGAGTTTTTCTTCACCAAGCTGCTTGAAAGCCGGATGCCCATGGAAGACTTGTTCACCTTTCTCACTAAGTCTTCCCTCTACTCACCTTTAAACTCAAACCACTGACTGAAGTTAATGAGGACCTCATTTCCCTATGCATTGCTTGTCCAGTTTCTGTGTTAAATCATTCTTGTACTGAGTTTTGTCCATTTGACCTCCACTCATAAACCTACCTCCACAAACATTCTGATGGGTACTGGGCTTATCCTCCTGCAATCTGAGGGTGACACTCAGTGCTAACAGGAAGAAGCAACAAAGACTGTAGTGTACGTGCATAACATAAGTCCCCACAAAGTACTTGAAAACAAGACACTAGAGGAGATGTTTCCAGGAGAGAAGTCGGAAGTCAACCATATAAGGATATTTGATTGCCCCGTACTTGTGCACGTCCCCAAGAAAAAGAGGAAAAAATTGGATCCATCCAGAAAGAATGGCATATTTTTTTGTTACAGTGACACATCGAAGGCATACAAGATGTATATTCTCGGTCACGGGAAAGTTGAGATTAGCCGAGATGTCACCTTTGATGAGAGTGCAGCTTTCAACAAATCAAAATAGGATTTTGCAAAAGAGGTTCATGAGGAGGAGAATGAAGTTACTAGAGTTCTATAGGCATAATCAATTGAACCAGAGGAAGTCATTCATGAGGATAATGACATGGCAGAACCTCAGAGGCTAGCAGAGATGCCTTCTCACAAGAGAAGACCATCTTAGGCACATGAGCTCATCAAAGATGCAGAAAGATATGGTGCCCCAGAAAAATATCTCAGGAAAAGTAAGAAGCCGAAACCGTATTCCAACTATGTGGCATGTTTGTGTGATATCATGGATGCAAAAAAATCCAGTTATGAAGAGGCCACATAAAAGAGGGTATGGAAGGATGCCATGGGGGAGGAATATCAGTCCATAGTAAATAATGATTTCTGGGATGTGGTCCCCAGACCAAAGGAGAAATCAATAGTAAGTTCAAAATGGATCTACAAAACGAAACATACAGCTGATGGTAGCATTGAAAATTATAAGTCTAGATGTGTGGCTTGAGAATTCTCTCAGAAGGAGGGCATTGAATATGAGGAGACATTTTCTCCCGTGGAGAGATATACCTCGATCAGGAATATACTTTCATTGGCCGCAATAATGAAATGGAAGGTGCATTAGATGGATGTGAATACACCCTTCTTGAATGGTGAAATAAAAGAGGAAGTATATGTGGAGCATCCACAAGGGTTCGAGGTACATGACAGGGAGACACATGTGTGCAGATTGAAGAAGGAATTATATGGATTAAAGCAGGCACCCAGAGCATGGTATGGCAGGATTGACAGTTTTCTGATGAGCTTCAGATTTACAAAGAGTAGTGCAGGTCCTAACCTCTGCTTTAAGGTTGTGGATGATGTTCCAATAATAATACTACTGTATGTGGATGACCTGTTTCTAATAGGCATGGAAAAGATCATCTCATAGTGTAAGATAAATTTGGCTACCGAGTTTGAGATGAAAGATCTCGGGATGATGCATTACTTTTTGGGGCTCAAGGTATGGCAGAGACAGGATGCGATATTTCTTAATCAAGGGAAGTATGCAGTGGAAATCCTGAAGAGGTTCAAGATGTTGGATTGCAAGGCAATGGCTACACCTATGGTATCAAATATGAAGTTGTTGCAGGATACATCTTTAGAGACTGTGGATGTTAATTTATACAGGAAGATGGTGGGTTCGTTGATGTACTTGATGAACACAAGACTGGATATATGTTTTGTGGTGAACACCCTGAGTCAATATATGGAGCAGCCTAGGCAGGTTCATTTGGTCGCAACAAAACATGTGATAAGGTACCTTAAGGGTACATTGGATTATGGTCTCAGGTATGTGGAAGACCATGAGTTCGGGCTATATAGATATTCAGATTCATATTGGGTCGGCAGTGTTTCTGATCAGAAGAGTACTTCGACATATTGCTTTAGTTTAGGCTCCAGTATGGTTTCATGGAGCAACATGAAGCAGTCATGTGTAGCACTCGGTACATATGAGGATGAATGTGTGGAAGCATGTGCAACATGTAGAGAATCAATGTGGTTTCAGAAACTGTTGTCTGGGTTATTTGGTCTCAAGTTGGAGGCGACATGCATTTGGTGTGACAACCAAAGTTGCATGAAGTTGTCAAAGAATCCGGTGTTCCATGACAAGTTGAAGCATATCGAGATCAAATATCTCTATATCAGGAATATGGTGCAGAGGGGAGCAGTGAGGCTCCAATACATGACTACCGAATAGTAGGTTGCATACGTTTTGACCAAGTCATTGTCGAGGACGAAGTTCGATCACTTCAGGGACAAGCTTGGTGTGGTCCCTCTTCAGAGGGAGTGACGAGGTACATATGCATTGCGGAGTAGTGGATGTCCTGGGGACATGTTGTATCTATTTGAGAGCTACCCACAGGCCTTGGATGCATTGGCTGTGAATTTACAGTGGTGCACATGATGATGTACAAATGCATTGTAGGGTAGTGGATGTCATGGTGACTTGTTGAAGCTATTTGAGAGCTACCCACAGGCCTTGGATGCATTGACTGTGAATTCATGTTGTACTATGGATATCTGATGATGTATAGATTCATATGTTCAACATTCAATGATCCTGAGCTCATGTAGCAACAAATAATACCTTCCTAGTTAAGAGGGAGTGTTGATATTTTGATGTAACTACGGGATATATTCTTTTGTATTTGTATTGGTCAAACTTTGGGAAGATTATTGTAATCTTATTGTATAAATCGACTCAAAAGAAATCATTATTTTATTGTTATCCTTATTGTAAAAAATCAAAACGGCCCCTCTTAGGGTTGCGTCTTTTCAGGAGTCAAGTTATGTGTATAAATAGAGGTCGAGTTCCTCTCATTTGTATACACACGCAACTCACCTTCTCTTGTGTATTTGGAGCATCTCAAAGGAGGTCTAGCGCAGGAGGTCTTGGTTTCTTGGTCTTTGGTATCTTGATCTTGGTTTATTTGTGGAGAACTATAACGTGACATTGTACTGGTTGAAGGAATCTATACTGAAGAATTGGTTGTTGGATTTTCTCCCCGTGAGGGTTTCCCAAGATATATCTTGTGTTATGTGATTTTTTATCTTTCACTGATCCTATTACATGCAATTGTTAATGAATGTTAAGGAAGATAACTGTAACTTCTAAAATTATAACAATTTTGAGTTTTTCACTATGAAATCTTTTCAGATGGGATGAATTTTTGCCCAAATCATTGACCTCAGTAAATGACCTTGGAGGACTGTCCACTGTCCATTTTTTATGTTGTATCAAACAAGGAAGGTTAAAATTTGTCTGGATCCATAGTTCAGTCTCAAGTGAATCTATCGGTTCTTCGTGAGATTCGTCGCCACCATCTGACAAATAATTAAACCTTGGAGGAGAAAACTAATGTCTTTGAGCTTGCATGGCTCCCGCTATGTACATTTGTATGGATGCCAGTTCTCCCATATTCAAAAGAAATATTCATGTGAACTTCAAACGCAAGAAAGAAAACATCGAATCTTCTAAGACTGAATTGAAATTATAAATGCATGAAATCAAACATCTAATCTTCCATAATTTGGGCAAACTACAAACATGACGAAGTCATGAATTTCACAAAGTAAAGATAAAATTATGGCTTGAATCCTTGACGTCATGTGAATTGTTTTTAACAAAAGCATTTCCTTCGTTGTCTTAGGACAAAAAGGGGATGGATTATGCACACATTGTTTGGGCATAAGAATGCTCATATTATGGCAACCTACTTCCTAAATTGAAATCTTTTCTAATAGTTCCACTAAATCTGTGAAAGGAAGTAGATGTGTTGAATACACTTCCTACACTAATTTATGAGAGAATAATGTGTAGAAATTAAAAACATAACAATTGCAACAAAGAAATAAACAATAGACTAACAACAAGATTTCATTGGAAAACCTTGAGGGAGAAAAACCCTACACTCTAAAGCACACTCAATATATTATTCAACAACAAAAATGGTTACAAGACAAGGGAGAAGAGCCGTACACTCTAAAGCACACTCATGTATTATTCAACAACAACAAAAAATGGTTACGATACAAAGACTCAGAGTTCGTGTTCAACAACAAGAGTGTTCAACATTATCATAATTCTGGAGAAATTTTGACAGTTTAATGGTAATATAAGACTCACACTCTATGATGTCCTCCAACTCTATCACTCAATAGATAGATATAGTAAAACCATAAACCATTTATGTTTTACCATTTCTTCTTATTAGAGACCACATGTAGGTTATTCCCTGCTATTGCTCTCTACCACTTGTTTGCAAGTATTCTTTGCTCTAGTGCAGCAGTAGTGCAAGTATTTTTTATTCTACTGCAACACTACAAGTATTCTCTGCTCAACTACAACACTAACACTACAAATATTCTTTGCTCTATTGCACCACAACAAGGTGTATAACACACTTGTATATTGTGATTTTAGCGGGCCCTCTAATATTGTGATACAAGCAATTGTTAAATATTGTTTTGGTCGAGAAATAATAATTATGTTCAAAAGTAGTATAATTGCCTTGTAGAATCTCTTGATCGTGTGCGGGTGTTGTGAAAAATAAAATTATACTTGAATATTTATTTATTTAAGTATTTTATTTTTTTAATAAAGTGGCTTTTCACATTTAATACAAAACGAAACGGTTTAAGCGATCCTAAAAACAATGTTTCATTATTTTTTCCGTCTCTCTTCAATTGCACGTTACTGCTGTTGTTTTTACATTTTTTCCCGTCTGTAAATGAAATATCATGAATAAGAAAATCTACTTGGACTTGATCGCAAGTCTGACGTGGCAACCACGACCGCAACGCTATCCTCTCCAAGTTTCCTCACAAGTCTTGCGTAGCAACCGCGACGCTATCCTCCTCGCCAATTTCGTACTCATGTGTAAATTAAGATAATAACTTTTCTACTTTCATTAATTAAAATGTCAATTCAATGTTGACTAAATTCTCCATATCATTATCCTATCAATTTTTATGTTAAGGGTAATTTTAATTTTAATTTTTTATAGTATTTAAATATTTGATTTTTTGAAAATTTTAACTATATAATTTTTGGTGAAATTATTATTTTTTATTATTTAAATTATATTTTTGAATATATAAATAAATTCAATAATCCAAATGTCATCAAGTATCAACCATGACTGTAACACTATTATTATTTTGAAAGTTTAAAAATAAATTTTAAACAATAAAATATAATAATTTTATATAAATTTATACAGTGAAATTAAAAAAAAATTAACCTAACGATAAAAAGTTAATACTCAGCGCTCAGCCTGTCGGGCCCAGGGCTGGAATTTCAAAAGTAAATGGCTGGTCAAATTTAACGGTTTTGACTGTATTGTTACGATTAGGAAGTTGAAGAATTTTTGAAGATTCGGAAGTTGGAGGAATTTAGGAAGCTGAAGAATTTTTGAAGATTTGGAAGTTGGAGGAATTTTTAGCTGTATTTGCCTATCAAATTCTATCCCAAGTTTTACAGCGATTTTCACTGTTTCGGCATTTCCCACTCAAAATATCAAAAATAGATAGCGAAAATTTCATCAATTTTTCCGAAGAAGAATACAACAACTGACTTTATACTTGAGAATAGATATTTCCCATCAACTCATACATGACTTTCAGAAAATGGTCACAGACAACGCGTCCTCTATAAGAGAACTCATTTTCAAGGTATTTACTATCTACAAAATCAAGCTTGCGGACCTTTTCCGTGGGAAAACCCTCTGAATTTCGGCGGAACAATTCTTATAGTTTCCGGTCGATCTGGCCCGTTTTCAGTTTGTGTCACCACGCAGCTGATTTGGAGACCCCAAACGCTACATGGCACTGGAAAATCTGAGAGCATGTTGGAACGTTTCCCGTGCGGAAGCGGCTGAGGACTGATCGCCGGACTGTGCAAAGAGGGTCATTTTGTTGCAGTTTTATACAACTTCTTTAGTTACAATCCTCCCGAGCTTATCAATATGCATCATTGTGTTTGTTCAGCTGCGGTGCTGTACTGACAAAGACGACCTTGCAGACATCGTATTTGAGCGTCTTAGCTCCCAGGCCGTACCAGTAGGGCTCTGCGGGACTTCCATTTGATTCTTTTAGTACAGCGGATGCAGACTCAATGTTGTCCCATATGCCCAGCCCAATAATCCGCTTGCCCTCCACAGAACTGTAAAATGTGTAGGAACGAATCCCTTTCATCTGCTTGAAGTATGCTTTCAGGATGGCAAGGCAGCTGTAGGCGAGAACCTCCTGTTTCTTTCTGCTCGAACGTATTCTACGGAGGTTCACAATGTCTCCAAACCTCAGCTG
>ML823706.1:0-13668 GCA_009831015.1 Picea engelmannii
TTTTTAGTGTATTTGTTACAAATAAGTTCCTATAAAAAGAGTCAAAATTTGATGTATCATAAAATTGTATCTAGAGACAATCAAGTTAGTGTGTGATTGCTCATTGTAGGGTTGTTAACTGCATATCTTTATGACAAGATTCCAACAATCTTAGTCTATCACAGGGAGACATAGTCTCATATGGAGCCATTGTTATCACTAGATTGAACTAGGAATTTCCAAGGAGATTTTCAATGTGATTGTGGATCCAATCTTGGAGGAGAAAGGGCCACGCATGAGGGAGATGAGTGTTCAAATGACTTCAATTGTGAATAAGAATTTGAATTCATCCTTTCTTAGTTGTTATTCCCTAGGGTTTTGAGAGAAGATGGTGGATTAATGAACCAACATGTACACACGCTATTAACTAGCACTTGGATGCATTCTTACCAACAGATTTTTATCCTTGTTTTCATATTGCACCAACAATTAACCCTCATCAAATTCAATAAGATCACTCTTACTTTAGTGAAGTGATTTGTCTTAGTGATTTAACACTACATAAGGTGATTTATTGGAGAGGATTCTCTTGCGGATTTAGGAGATTTGACCTAAGTCCAAAAGGGGGATATTTTCTTATGAATATGTGGCCAACTTGTGCCTAATTTCCTTTTGGCCAAGGGACAACCTGTGCCTAATGGAATTTTATCCTTTTCTTATATATATTTCTTGCTAATTATAAATGATATATTTAGTCCCAAGAAGTGCACCATGTTTGGAACATAATGACAACTCATGTAATGCACTTTTATTAGAATTGTGATTGATATTTTTATTGGGGTGATTACATGTTGTTTTTAAGGAGCTATCACAACTAGGATACGAACTACCTTTGGACCAATTACTTGTTATTTAAGGCTTGGTAAAGTTCTTTGTCTAGAATCATATTCTCATGCTTTGGATGACATGTTTATGGATTGAGTTAGCCATTGTCTTTTCATGGATACATGCCAACATGTAATGTGATGTTTAGAATGAATACCTTATACACACATAGGCCTTTTTCTTGGAGTGGTTGCAAATCGAGTTAATGAGCTTATCTCGAGATATATATCCATGCTTTTTGGTTTCCATCTTTTGAATCTTTTCCATGTTCACTAGAGTCTCATTTCTTAGGGTGACGTATGTTGATTTTGAAGGATCTATATTTCCATGATTGGAGGAAGACATGATAACTTTGGACTTTATCTTGTGCTATTTTTTTTTCCATGGAGTTGTCTAAATGTTCTACGTTTTGGCATTTTCCCCGGAATCCGATGATATAAATCTAGGTGAAATAATCCATTTATGTTGTTTAAATTACATTTTTGAATGCATTAATGGATTCAACATCCTGAAAAACCATTGGGATGCTCAAAATATAGAGACTCAACCACTTAAATACACATTTCTAACCATTTATGATCGGATTTCGGACAAAATCGACCATAAAATATGCTCGAAAAAGATCCAAAATGTAGAACATTTAGACAACGCGTTTTTCCATGGGTTGTGCTCTTTTTATCCCATCACTCATTGATTTTAGAAAAATTCCGTTATTTTATGAGTAAATCATGATGTTGTAAATAATTAAAAATGATTCCTTTTCATAGTTTGGTGTGTACTCGAAATAGAAAGAAGTCACTCCAAAATAAGAATAAAACCAATGTTATATTTTATCAGTGATATATCACCAATATCACGAGTCATTCGCCATGATAATAATATAGGTGATAATTATCACGATAATATGGAAATTGTTTCCCATCCTACATCAATATCACCTTATCGCACATAAGTATTATAGGAATACAAATGTACACCAAAAAATACAACAAAATAGCAATTCCCAAGGTACCCACTAAAAATAGTAGCAATTACCCACAAAAAGCAGTGCTACAGACTATCAATACCCCAAGTTCCCACCAAAAGAAGTGTCATAGTAGGACAATTCTCCACATTCCCAAAATGAATGATATTAAAAAGATGGTTTCTAATGCCTCAGACACTTGACTTCTTGATCTAGACTAGGATACATTTTTGTGCCAGGATCAACTGGAGTAGGTACATCTTTGTGCCTATTGTTTTGTGTATCCATGGATGAGGTATTTGCATGGATTTTAATTGATTCATTCTATTTGATGTTAAAAGAGAGATAACTATAATTTCATTGTGAAAATTTACAATTGAAGAAAGAGTAAAAGGAGGCCTTGAGTTGAGGAAAGGTGCTCAAAATGAATGAATTCACTTTCAAAGTATCTTATCTCTATTCATCGATGACAAGAAGTGATGTACACACCAAGGATAGAGTTGTAGAGTATAGGGGGGTAGTTTTGCAAGTATTGAGTGTGATCCAAAATGTGCGAGTTTTGTAAATGTAACAACAACAATTGCAAAAATATGAATGAAGGATGGAGAAAAGGATCAATTTGTACGTCAAAAATTGAAAATATTAGTTGAAGAAAATATTTTCCATTACAAGAACAAAGGTGATTGCATTAAATAGGTAGGAATCAAAACAAGTAGATGCACAACTTGAAAAAAAGTAGGATCAATTTATTTCTATCATTACTCAATTGCACTTGTTTAAAGCTAATGTAAAATTGATGGAGGAATAATGCAAGAATAAACAACAAGAGGAGTGGGTTAAAAAGGTATTAATATCTAGGTAGAATAGAAATTGCCAAAGTTATCAATGGAAGAAGATGAGAGTGGAGTAACACTCACAGATAAATTCAACAACATTACTTAGCAAATACAAAGAAATTATTCACAAGATGGATTTCAATATGGATTGAGTGTTGAATGATTTTGCCAGAGACCATGTGAAAGAGTATTAGTTCCAGCAATTTATGTAGCTTGTGTCAACACCAATTAAATCAAAAGAATTACATTTCGAGGCTCAAGTACTACATTGTTGACATCAAATACATCTTATAAAGTAAGAAGTAGGAGATGCAGTAGAAAAATGCTTGATGATGACCAGGGCATGATTTGGGACAAACCAGTTTGTTAAGGCTTATATGACATTGTGGGTGAAAATGAATCTTATAAAAAGTAGTTTCATAGAAAAAAACATCATAAGACTAGGTTCGTGTAAAGTGAAAGGAGTGGGTTGTGCTATAGCTCTAGAATCACAAGGTTATGGTTTGGTGCAACTAGAAGATTGTAAAGTTCAATTAGAATATATGTAGGGTATTGTGAGACAAGGTTTAGAGACATGCACCCAAATGGGCATGGTATGAGTGAGTAATAGACTACAAGTAAATTTAGAGCATACGAAAAGATGAAGCAGCCAAAAAGAAAATAGATTCAGAGGATGTGCAAAGTTACATAGTTTTTGTAAATGGGTGTAATTACTACACCAACTATTGGATATAAACCTCAACTTTTAATTAATTTTGTGTAAGAGACAAGTGGGTTAATTATTTTTTTACTATGAAATTTAACAAAAAATGAAAGCGTTGCATTTACAATCCAATACATGTGTCTTTATGGTTGGATGAATGTTGCATGAAGACACATTTCAGTCATGAGTAAATAAATTATTATTTGTTGTCATTCTTTAAGTTATTTCATTTCGTGAGTGAGCTATGTGAGGCTAATTACTATAGGGATAACTTATGAAATACATGGTTTTGATCAAAATATGTTGGATCTAGCCCCTCTTTTAGGATCCTCTCTTTTTTAACAAATGCAACAAATTTAGAACCATAGTGTATGTGGTTGTAATAAAATTTGAGTTTACCAAGATCTATATTAACACTAGATTTATCAAGCAATGAGAGGGATAAAATATCTCGAGGTGTAAACCTCTTTTAGAGTAAAAAACTTGAGGAAAGGTTTGCACCTCAAGAGATTTGATCCCTCTTGGTGCTTGATAGATCTAGGGTTAATATGGATCTAGATTGGTTGAATAAGTATGATTCCTCCCAAGGTTGTTGTTGTCTTGATTGGTGTCGTCGATGTCAAGGGGGTTGTTCAATTCACCCCTGAAGGAGATGGTGAGTTTCCCATTTATTAAGTTTTGTATTCCATATCATGATTACCCATGTCGAGATTTTTGTTTATGATTTATATTGTTTATTCTCAAATATGATTTTTATTTTTCCCTAGATGAACTCATGGCTTAAGCATGGATTTATACTTATTAGGAAATCGATTTTTCACCATGGCCTATGAGAATTGCACTAGTTGTTTACAATTTTTTGATGACCATACTCCATTTGTTTATGATTACAATTTGGCTCAAAGTGGTCCTATGATCCTGGGCAATCTAGACCACCTTGCCTAAAAGAAACTAAATGAGGGGGTGAACCAAAAAATTCCATTATTCTGGTCCATGCATTCCTTGAAGCGAGGGAAGGCTCTACCTACACAATTGTTGGCTCATTTTGTTGTTTTCAATCATATTTGATAATGAGGAGTGTTTAGGTTAAATGAAACTAAGATAGAGTGTTATAAGTTTTAAATCTAGTTGGTTGGAAGTGATTCGAGCTAGAAGGAAGAGTTCAATAATAGTACACATGATCTACCAATAAAAAAGTATGGATCACAGTGCTATGCTTTCCCATCTAGCGTGTGGTCTACCCCATAATTAATGGTGCCATTTTTCCTAAATTAGGTTCCAAATATTATTATGGTAATTTATGGTCAGCAGCAGAGACCTTACTTCAAATGCTTTTATCTTATTCATTACGATGCAAGGCTTTTCCATAACACAATTATATGGATGTATGCATAGCTTGTTTTTTCAAATGTGAATGTTGACTGAAAAGGATTTCGTCATTAAGGGGGGTATTAATTTCCAGTTCTCATTCCAGGAAGATTATCAGGAAATTAAAGAAAGAGTTATAATTATAGTGTCCTCTCTAGCGAAGGATAATCCCTTCGAAGCAAAGAATACTATTATTTTGGAACAAAAATGTACTTTTATGAAGCTAGTGAAAATGCAACTCCTAATATCCCATATAGTTTATATTCTTTAGAATGGAGAATTCCTCTCATTTAGAAAGTAGAACTTACAGACCCCAATTTCAAGAAAGATAAGGTTGTTGTGTTCTAAACATTTTGTTAAAAAGTTCCCTCTATTTTGTGTCTATGATTAGACCCAATTAAACTCTAGATAAATTGTTGAGTTTAAAGTTCCTACATGAGAAAAAGTTTGAAACTAGATCGTGAAACTAAGATCTTTGATCTAATGATGCAACTTAAAAAAGGACATGCATACTTTTGAAATTCACGAAAGTTTTTCCCTATCACACAATCTCCCTAGCTAAATTTTGGTTGAGCAGATAAAATTCATTTCATAATTTACGACCATTCATTCAAAGTCAAGGTCTTTGGTAGGGCTAGCTAAAAAAAATATTTGATTCCAAGATGAAAAGGCGTTTTCATTTCCATGTTCGTTAAAATAATGTATGGATCCATATTGTATGCAATATACCCTGATTGCATGTAAAACATGAGAGACCCCTTAGAGTGGATTGAAGATATTCTTTCAATATAAATTAAATACATGCTCTTGAAAACATTATACATCTATACAAACAATGCCCCTAAACTGATAAATATATGAACACAACTTAAATGAACTAATTCTCCTATGAGGAAATTTTCCATCATCCAAGCACAACTAAATACATAACCAGATTCTGGACAAAGGCCAAAGTACTATAATATGCTTAAAATACTCCAAAATTGTATGCTAGAAGGTTGAGCCAAAATTAGTCTAGATAAGTATTAATAACTTGAGTTATTAAATCCAATATTTTTTTATGTGAGATTAGTATTGAGATCAAAGGTCCCCATTTTTTCTACAACCAGGTTCCAAGTCATCCTTCACATGTTTTAGTTTTGATTTGAGGATTTGGATTCCTCACAACTTTTCCCTTGGTAAGGAAGGTATTTTTCTTTTGTAAATCCACATAGGAATTGATGCATTTAATACATGTAACAGATGGGCTATATACTCTCCCCCTAATGTCATTATCGGAGCCTTGGGAATAGTTGTCCAACAGTTAGTCACCTATAGTGGACCTTTCTATGTTTCCTATAAGTGGCATTTCATTCAGCTGAAGCACTAGAATTGAAATCACTCTTGCATATCGACAGTGACTATAATGTATCGAGTAACCTTGTAATATAAATATATGTGTGTAATTTGTAATGGAGCCAACTTACGTTTGATTTTTCAAAGTGTAATTGAGTCGACTTGTATTTTTTCAAATTTTTTAATGTGACATTACATTATGTTGTAACATGACAACATGCCCTCATATTAGGTTATAGATCGCCTCTCGGCACAATTATTTTTTTTCAATTGAATCTTACTTATCTGTCTATTTTTTTGGGGCTCAAAACTAGTGAAATTTTCTCTATTCTTAAATGAGTCGGTATATTCCTTCAAAACATTGTATAGGTAGAATTCTTCATTGATTGGATTTAAAGGGAATTGTACAAGTAACATATGGGATTCCGATTTTTTTATAAAAAAATCAGAGCGCTTCTGTCAATAGTGAAAATTTATCTTTTCTTTTTTTCAACATGCAATATCGAAATTCAACTTTATATTTTGTTGTTACATTTTCTTGCAAAAGGATGATTCTTTACAATTTTATGCACTTTTTTGTCATTTGTGCTTCTTTATTTGCTATAAAAATGATTTTACCATGACCATGGTACTTCATGTCGCATTTTCTATGCTTCACTCTTACTTCTCTTGTTGTTGTTTGGTTTGTTTAGTTTGACTTTGTGTGACCAACTAATACTTTACATTGAGCATAGCTTGACCTTATGATTTTGTTCTAATAATTCCCATGCCTAACTAAGAATGGATTAACTAATATCCACTTTCTTTGTTGGCTCTGGTAAGAGTAAAGCCCCAATTATGAGAACTACTACATTATCTTGGACCATATTTATGAATTATAATATTATATTCTCAGTTTAAGATAGATGTGGATTAAATCACCCAACAAATTTCTTGATTGGAAGTATCTGCACAACCTTGAGTTATGTCTATTAAAAACACCATTGTTCATAGATTGTTGGTTAATTCCAATACCCCAAATTCCAGTAGAAAATCAATATCAATAATAAGAAACAATACAATTCAAAGAAGAGAAATGTGATGGGGAATACGAGCTCAATATAGTGATGATGATAATGATGAGGCCCCCTTTCCTAATAAAAGGCAAAATATTGGTAATTTCAATTTTTTGTGCTAAAAAACCCGGTTAAAATTAGAGAAATAACCTTCATTATTTGTGTTCATTTCCCATGATCCGTGAAAATAATATTCTTCATTTCAATCCCTTTTGTTTCTTACTGTCAATTGACATTGCTAGCTTCCATGCATTTCCCCTTTTTACACTTGTTAAGGTTGTTAGTTCTACACAATTCCACGACCTTGCATCCCCTCTTAATCTCTTGATTTCCTTCATTCATAGGGGTTTTTCTTTGGAAATTGCAATGCACTCGCCAATCAATTTAGGTTTATTTCCATCATTGTAGTCTAAATGTTCCACATTTTGTCCATTTCTCGAGGATATTTTCTGCTTAATGTTTCCCTCAATCCGACGAGAATTTCTTGGATCTACATATTTGAGTAGTTAAGTATATATAATCCAAGTTCTCCAAGGGTTTTCAACATGGTGAATCTATCTATGCATTTAGAAATGCAATTTAAACAACATAAAATTGCAATTTCGTCCAAATTTGTGTCGTTAGATTCTAGTGAAAAGAACCAAAACGTAGAATGTTTAGAAAACACCCATTGCCATCAAATAGAAATTTGTTAATCACACACACAATAACATAAGTGTTTTTCTATTAGGTTTCTTGGGGTGAAAGAATGGGAGAAATTTCACTTAAAAAATATTTTGGATTTTAGCATTGAATTGAATTTCAAGTGCTTCCATCACTAGCAATAACTCAAAATCACAACCATGGATTGTGCAAGTGTAAGTACTATCTATTAGCCATTGGTTTTTATAAATCCTAAGTTTTTCTTGAAAAATGAAATTAATAAATGAGCAATGGGTATCTCTCAATACATAAAAGAAGAAGCTAGTTGAGGTGGATGTCCTAGACAAATGTAAAGAGGGCACATGCAACACAACCGAAAGTGGAGGGCGTAAGGTTAATGAGAAATCTCTTGGCTGAGAAGCATAGTAGCCAATTAGCCTTGTTTTTTCTTTTATTCTAAGTATTTATCCTCTCTCTAAGACACTTTGTGGGACAACCAAGTACACAAACAATTAAGTTTATGTATACAATCCTTGATTATTGTAACTTCCATTGGCTCCACTTCTTGACCTTTTTTCTTCAATATATATTCCTTCTTTTGGATATTCCATTAGATTTCATTGGTTTAATGCATCAATATCCTATGGTAGATGTCTGTAATTTGCACAATTTTTATTTTGTTAATGATATTTTTCATTAGGGAATATATTGTAGATCGGTTCTACCTTGGCAATATATATCATAGACATGGTTTTAGGATTTGACATTGAAGATAACACTTTTTTATCGCCTTGATCTCAACACTATGTATATTCAACCCCATTATCCATGTTAGAATGATTAGAGGATTGAGAGTCCAACAACATGATTAAACAAACCAAATATATAGAGAGCAATTGGAACATGGCATGAAAATCCCAATGAGAGTTAGCTTGGATTTTAACTATCAACATGAGGTATCATAAATACAAACTATACACATTTATGTGATTGGATACCAAAATAGGAACATGAGTTGCTCTCATTAGTGGGGATGGAACTTGAGACTATATCTAGCCATTTGTCAACATTCCTCTTATACCACAAACTGATGTCCCATATAATTGTACACTTTTTCCATTCATCAAGAGATAAAACCACAACTTTGGGAGTGAAGATTTGATAGATCTAAAAGTCACAAATGTTGAAGTTTTTACTTATACAACTAGTAGTTATGGTTCTTCTTTATTATTATAATCATCTAGCACGTTAGCTGCATAAATAAGATCATTGAAAGAGAGGCAATCACAAAAACAATATAGACACACATTTTATCCCGAGAAACCCTCATGGGGCAGAAAACCTAGCAAAACTTCCTCAATATAGATAGACCAAAGACCAAACATAAGATCCTCCTCTACCCCTTCACTAGGAAGAGTAGCGTACCACTTAGCCAAGAAATACTAAGAGATATACCAAAACCCTCCTTGACGTCACCCCCAGTTGCATAAGTTTATCCTCCAAGTCTTGATCACTGCAAAGCTGAGTAGTGAGTGTGTAAATGAGGTGTTAGCCTCCTTTATAAATAGTAGTCTGGCCTCCCTTAATTAGGTCTGGGCCGACCTGTCACTTTACCCTTTTAATTTACATTTAATTGTCAAGGCATAAAAGGGTAGACTTTTACAAAGGCACAATAGGGAATAATTAATAAATATAATATAATATTATTATTCAACACTCCCTCTTAGGTAGAATATTCTTCGAAGTTACAATATTTCAACACTCCCCCTTAAAAAAAAGGGTATTCTACTAACAACATTAATAAAAATTGACTGGACTCAATACATCATCAAGAGGAGAGGACATCATCATCATCATCGATAACATTGTTGGTCATATCTATAGGTCATCGAAATTTTTTCTCATCATCAACATCAGTAGAAACTGAACATCATCATCATTTGTAGTGCAAAGCTAGAGTAACATCATCATCAACAACAACTTGAAGTTGGAACATCAACAACATGAAGCTGGAACATCAACATCGACAACACGAAGTTGGAACAACAACATCAACAACACAAAGTTGGAACATAAACATTGGCAACACGAAGTTGGAACAACAACATCAATAGCACGAAGCTGGAACATGAGAATTTACATGTGGCAACAGAATGAGGCAGGTGCATCAAAAATAATATTTGTGGTAATCTGACAAACCGTCCTTATCAGACCTCCGAGATCTTCCCAAGAATCATAAGATTCCCTAGGATATAGAATCCTAACTGAGTTGTCATGTGGTACTCTGATAGACCGTCCTTACCAGACCTTCGAGATCTGTCCATGAATCATAAGATTCCATAGGATATAAAATCCTAACTGAGCTACCACTACTAACCACCATAGATGATTTTTGGGGCTAAATTTCGCAAATGGGATAATTTTCCATGGTTTTTCCCAAAAAAAGATTCACCAATTTCCATTTTTTCTAAAAACGATTCGCCCAAATTCCATAGAATAAAATTATTTTTCCTTAAAAATCACCAAAATTTTATAGAAACTATATAAAATCCTTAGAAATTTGAATATTTTTATAAATATATCGCCAAACATTTTACATTTTGTATATTAAGGACTAGTAAGATTAGAACTAGGTTTCTACATTTTAATAGAAATTTCCATCCTTAAAATCATCCTTTCTAACCACAGCTGGAATATACATGCATAGGTACTCTGACAAACCGTCCTTATCAGAACTTCGGGATATTCCCATGGATGATCAATCCCCTAGGATATAAAATCCTAACAGAGCTACATGTTGTTGGTTAGGATACCATAGTATCATCAACATCACTCCCCCTTTCAAGGGAGGTCCTTTCGGACTACACCAAGCTTGTCTTGAAAAGTACTCAAACTTCACACAAGACATGGTCTTAGTCAACACATCTAAAACCTACTCATATGTGCCAACATATTGGAGCTTTACAACTCCCTCATGCACCATGTCACGAAGGTAGTGATACTAGATCTCTATGTGATTCATCTTATCATGGAACACTGGGTTCTATGTCATCTTTATGAAACTCTGGTTATCACGTATAATCATGGTATCTTCCATCTATAGATCAAATAGACCTATCAACAACTTCTGAAGCCACATGGATTGACAACTAGAGAAACATGTTGCAATGCACTCCACTTATGCCGTACTGACAACAATATTGGATTGCTTCCTGATTTTCCATGAAGTCATGGTTGACCCCAAACTAAAACAACATATTGAAGTGCTATTTCTTTCTGAAGAATTTCCAGCCCAATCTGGATCAGTATGACCATATAGTCTCAAGTCATGATCTCTAGTATAACAGAGACCATAATCCAACGTACCGTTAAGGTATCTCATCACATTATTTGCACCTACAAGGTGAACATGTCTGGGCTCCACCAAATACTGACTCAAGGTGTTCACATTAAATCATATATATGTCCTGGTATTCATCAGATACATCAACAAACCAATAATATGTCTGTATATAGTAGCATCAACTAACTCTAACAAAGTATCAACCAAGAGCTTCAAATTCGTCTCCATGGGTGTGGTCATGGATTTACATTCCAACATGTCAAACTTCTTCAGTATTTCAATGACATACTTCCCTTGGTTAAGGAAGATCTTTTATGGGCTCTGCCAAACTTCAAGACCTAAGAAATAATGCATCTGGCCTAGGTATTTCATTTCAAATTCATTGGAAAGCTTCTTCTTACAATCTGTGATGAGATTTTCTTCATTTGTCAAGAATGAGTCATCCACATATAGAAACAATATAATTGGTCCATCATTCTCAATATTGAAGTAAGGGTTGGGATTATCTTTACTCTTAGTAAATCCCAAGCTCATCAGAAAATTATCAATCCTGTCATACCAAGCTCTTGGATCTTGATTTAACTTGCAGACATGAGTCTTTCTGTCCTGTACTTTGAAAACACATTTCACACCCTAGCACACTTTCTCATTTGCAATTCAATCTGCATAATCATGTGTTGGTTCTGTGTGCTTTCTGTAAAGAAATATTTGTCTCACTACCTGAGAGTATGTCCTCTACTCTCTCTGCGATTGTTCCTTCTGGAACCAGGACTCTGCACCTACAGTTGTTATTTCTGAAGTTGATAATGACTTCTCTATTCTCACTATAGTTGTTTAACTCTAAGAGTATATCCTATATTCTATCATGGAAACAACTTCATCTGAAACTAAGAGTGGCTCAATAACTGATACTAAAGGTAGATTTTCTTCTTTCATGGAGGTAACTCAATCTCAAATACATGGATTTCTCCCCCTGAATCTCATATTGTATCAGAATCATGATTGTTCTAGTTGTCTTCAAGAATACTATAACTATTTCTTCAATTTCTAGAGCAAGTGTCTCATCATAGTCTTCTCCCTCTTGCTAGGAGAATCCTCTCTACACAAATCAATCTTTGTACATCTTTGTATTGTTATCTGCATCATGCTTGATCTATGATATCAATATTCAAAGTCACCACTGACTTCCCTTCTGGTCTCAAGGAAAAATCCATATCCCATTCCTTCTGACTAGCTTCCTCCTCTGTCATTGAAATAAGGGAATATTCCTAGGATATTTCACGTCTCCTAGAAGTCTCTGAAGCTACAATCTAGTCTTCTCAATTCATGGCCTCTGTCTGTCAATCATGGAAGATGTCTCTTTACTCATTTAATCCTTTCTGAGATCAGTCTTACTCTGAGTCTTGATTTCTTCCGAGTCTACAAAAACTTCATAGTTTTTGCATGATATACTTGGTGTTGAATACCAAGTCTTAATATGAAAAGATGAGTCAGAATTCAAATGAATTTTGCTTCCTGTCAAGGTGGATTCATTATCCATTGACCAAGTCTACTGTGATTTCTATTATAATTTTCGATCATCTTTGGAGCCTTCGACTCCTCATGATTTGTCTCCATATGAGATGTTCTATACTTAGAAAAAGTAGATTCTTCTTCTTCTTCTTTGATATATGGATGTATACGGTCATATATTCAACTTGGATAGTCTCCTCCACGTCTCATCTAATATATTTCCTCCTGCAATCATTACTATATCTCCCTCAGGGTTATCACTTGTGACTTGACCGGAACAAGAACAACAAGGGAGAAACAATAGACAAGAATAATACTCTTTATAATAATAATAAAACAATAGTGAGAAAAATCGTCATAGTAGCTCCTTTAGAGCCATTACTTGTGACCTACCTGAAACAAGGGTAAAAAGTAATAAATACAATAATAAGGAATGAGAGAAACACTCTTCTACTGTTGTGATCAATCATTCCTCCATGGTAACCTAGAAACAAAAACAAAAAAAGTCTCCTAGAGAAGATGTTAGTTATATCTAGTGATTGATTATAGTAAGCATTTATCTCAATAGTTCTCACATGCTACCAAGTATTCAATAATAAAACTTTTCAAAGATTGTTATCACAACTATAGTGTTTAGCAGTTATCAAACTTGATATGTGTAAATTTGAATCTTATCAATTTAATCAAAATCAAATCTAGAACCTGGAGTCTTGTCCTCAAGGATGAGTGTGTTTCTTTTCTTTAGAGTCTCCTTCAGTCAATATGACAAGTACTTTCTTCAACCTATCCTATGTACTAAGACAATATGCTATCTTGACAAAAATTTGATATAGGGAATAAAATCTATAATCTCAAGTTCAATCAATCTAATACTTTGACCGATGGTTAGTATGTGTTAGGGTCCTAACCCGCACATAGGTAGAACAATATATTCAGATGTAATAAAGGTCAATATTAATAAGGCCTTTCAATAAAATAGAATAAGGTGGATGTAAGAAGACCTAATAGAAGCTTCCGCTTCTAGAAGGATCTTCCTCTAGATGCTT
>ML823706.1:21008-42900 GCA_009831015.1 Picea engelmannii
TATCCAATAATGAGCAGTAAGAAATAAAAAATCACACACATACACAGTACACCAGTGTTTTACGTGGAAACCCAAATCGGGAGAAAACCACAGAATGTTTTTTCTTATATGTCTTGAAGAATTACATTCATTGGAAGCACCAAATTCCTTTGTTTTCCAGCTGCAACTCGAAGGAGGCTCCAACCCCCTAGTTTCTGAGGATACAACCTGAGGGAAGCTCCAACTCCCCAATTCTCTGGCTACAACCAGAAGGAGGCTACAACCCTCAGTGTTCTCCGGCTACAACCGGAAGGTGGCTACAACTACCTGTCCTTGCCCCGTCCTGCCACCCTAAAATAGAAGTAGAATGATGGAACCACTGTCACACTATCACTGTGAGATATACCACTGTAAACTTGTACCAATAAATATGAACCATGCATCAACCTGTACCTCAACTTGTAATCAACTTGTACCATAAACAAGTGCATCAACCATGCACCAACCTGTAATCAACCTGTACCATAAACAAGTGCATCCAACCATGTACCAAGTATGTACCAATCATGTGTCAACTACTCATAAACTATGAATCATCAATATGTACCAACATCATCAACTATACACCTCATGTATGTGTCAACTCGTCAACTACTTGTCTCAACCATGTACTCAACATGTACTTCAACCAAAATCCCTCATCAATTTCATCATGCAAATATGATTTGTAGCTATTTAATAGACCTGGTGTATATGATCACATTCCTGCAAACCTTTCTTAACTTTAAAAACAAGAGACTAGCATTTTCATCAAACTTTTCTTTAGTTTCACATGCCTAGTTTTGGATTAGTCAACAACCCTAACTTGAAATAATCATAAATTTGAACCTGTAATGTATAAAGATCTGAAACTGATACACAATATTCTTTAGTGTGTTTTATACAATTCCTCCAAGTGTCACTACTTGGAACCTCTCAGAAAAGGAGTTATAGCAAAAATGACATACCTTGATGAATTCTGGCTTATTCTAGAGAGCGACCTTGTAGAGCGTGCCCCAAAAAAATATTTGATGAATTGATCTAAAACTATTAAAAATCATACTACAGACTGTACCCTAACCAACACATTTTGTATCACTTAATTTGGATCTATTATGAAGAAGTTATGACGTTTTTACCCGAAACACCTGATTTTGACTAGTTTCAGGACTGGCCACAAACCCTATTTTCCACGATGTGTAACTCCCAAAATACAACGACAAAAAAGCTGAATTTTTTTATCACAAATACTTGGATATGTTTGATCACTTTCATAGCAATTTCACGGTCTGAATCATTATAGAAAAAACGTTATAGCGAAAATGGTGAGATGACCTGTAAATAACATACCTTAGAAAGCACCATCAAAAGAATTGATCGTTCCTTGCATTTCGGCCTTGTTTTCTTCACCTTCACTCACAATTCTAGTTTATATATCCTTGGTTACCTCAGACACATATATATATTCAATATTCTCAAGTGTGTTTCAAATGAGAGAGCCTTGCCTCTTATTTATACTCTCCAAGTAGCTTCCTTAAAAACATCTTCTAGGTCACTTGGCTCACTTTCCTTATTTTAGGGTTGGGTCCACTTCTAATTTCTCCATTAAATTTATTATTGAAATAATTTATTTTGTATTCACTTTGAATTATAATACACTCATCACTTCATTTTATTATTTACCTTTTAAAATCTCTTAAACCACTTTGAATACTTTGACCTTTTGGGGCTTCTAGATGACATATGAGGGTCCTCCAACTAGATGAAGTTGTCATTCATGCATTGAAAATGTGGAGGAATTATCTCATGGGAAAAATATTGAGTTGGTAATAGACCATAGTGGTATGAAATATTTATTTGGACAATCTAACTTGAATACCAAACAAGTTAATGGTTGGAATTCCTTAGTGAATACGACTTTGATATAAAACATATTAAAGGCAAGGAAATTAAATTGGTTGATTCACTCAACAAGAGAGTGCATGAGATGCATGTTATAGCCATTATCATGTACAATTGTGATTTAAAAGATATAATTTTAGAGGCTGCAAATTCATATCAACACTATTGCAAATAAAGAATCATTACAACAAGGTAATTTTCAACAACAATTTAAATATTTTGAGTTGAAATAAAATGGAGTCCTCATGTACATGGGCAAGGTATCTGTGCCAAAATCTAGAGAGATGAAAAATATAGTGTTGATCAAAATGCACAATGTGCCATATACTGGACACCCATGATACCAAAAATAAATTGTAGATGTGTGAACCAATACTTTTGTCTAGGAATGAAGAAAGATGTGGTTGATTGCATAGACGTATGCCTAGAATGTTAAAAGATAAAAGGCTGATCATAAATATTTATCTCAACAACTACAACCATTTCCCATTCCTATGTGGAAATGGGAAGTTGTTACAATTGATTTTATTATTGCAAATTTTGAAAAAAATTGAATATGCATTTGTATATAAGTGTGCAAGGCTCTGCTTAGGCGGCTGGATTTCCTGGAACCACATATTAGATATTTCTATCCAACCTGCATTGGATCCCTAGAAGGGGAGTGGTACAACCTGAGAGATAGTGGTACAGATAATGGGGTACACATCCTTGGGTTGCATAGGTTGAGGGGAACAAGATATTTATGGTTGGAATTGTTGCGAGAGTTGTGAAATTGCAAAAATACTAAGTAATATGATGTAATTTTCTTGTACAAGTATACTGATATGGTGTTTTTCATCGAGGAAGGTGAAATTTGTAGGGGAGGTGAATGTAACATCCCCATTTTTAATCCCTGGATTAGTGAAATGTAATGTAAATATGATGTATGGACGTGGGCCTAAATATGTAGTATGTAAACATTATATATCATGATAATAAAAGAAAATGTGATGTCGAGTGTAGATGGACATGAAAAGAGTCATGGGGGATGAGTTTTCCACAAGAGAGGAGGGGTCAAAAGGGGGTTTTATTCATGTGTCTTAGATCCCCAACAATTCCTAAATTATTGTTTTGAGTGAACCTTCTAATTTTTTCTTCTGACTGTATGGGAGATCAATCATTGAGTACATGTAATAGGGTGGATGTGAGGATTCATATCCCATATTTATTCGTAGCATGGGGTTGAATCACAATCAACATTGGGGAGAGTGAGATTTAACTAGCTTGGGGGTAAAGGAAATTTGTATGGGAAAAGAGGGGAGTTTTTACAACCAATTTTTGGGACAAAAAGAGAGTGCAGATTGTTGGAGATGGAAGGTGTCCATAGTGGGCATGTGTGGTAGTTGTTTGGAGATGGAAAATGCATGAAGAAGCATTTTCTTAGGCCCATGGAGTGATTTTTGTTGTGCAGAGAAAATGTTTTTTTTGTTGAGAATTTCCTATTGCAGTTGTAATTCCCTAGAGTTTCTAGCAAGAGATATTCCTAGCCAATTTTTGTTGAATCCCTGGAGAGAAGGGGGATAGCCTAAGAGATTGCATGGTAGAGAAGGGGATCCCATTCCTTGGGTTGTGCAGGTTGTGAGGAAGATATCTATTGGATTAGGATGGTTGTAGGAAACTAGCTTGTTGTAAGTGGACAATAGACACCCTTAGGAGACACACTTTCTTTTGGATTCCTAGCCCCATCTCGGGGATGACTTGTTGTTGAGATTTGGAGTAGCAAGTCTATGGTTGGGTGGAACATCTTCCCTCTTTAGTTTTTTATGAATTTGATTTAAAAGATGATTATTTTATCTCTATTCAATGTTTTATATATGGAATTATATTTCTATACATAAACTCTTTGTTTTTTAGAAAATTGTATGTTGTTATGTGTATGTTTAATTAGACACATTCATGTTTATTGGAGTTGTTGTTGTTATGACCCAACTCCTTAAAAATGATAAAAATTCAATGAATGCAGTCCACTTCGCTGCATAAACCTCCTTCTACAATATATCCAATTCAAAGTACAATATGAGATGAGATCATGTGCCCCTAGGACTAGGTCTCCTTGGTATATATATATAGGAGACAAAAGGTACAATTATAATGAGAGGGTGCAATGAAGGGTTCTATTCGAAATACAAATATAACACTAGAAATGTAACAATTCAATATCTAGGGCTTGATAAGGGGTTTTATAGATAACGTGGAGATTTTTCTAGTGATTAGCATGCCCCTCCCTTTCAATAAAGTGTTGTCCTCAACACTTGACTAACCTTGAGTGTTTATGCAAGAAGAACGCATCTTCCCATGTCATCTCTTCCACTGGTAGGTTCTTCCATTTGACGAGGTACTTTGTAATTGCTCTATTTCTAGGCTTATTAATGCTTGTTTCAAGGATTTTTTCTGGTTCTATTATGATTTTCCCTTCTTCATTAATCTATGGTAAAATAATTTGTACTTGGATCTTATTTATGATGACCTTCTTTAAGAAAGAAACATGGAATATTGGATGTACATGTGAAGATGGAGGCAAATCCAATTTGTAAACCATACTTCCAATCCTTTGCAAAACCTTATAAAGGCCATAATATTTGGGTGTTAATATATTGTTCTTCTTTTGTTGCTTGAAAGACATCTTTTTATATAGTTATATCCCCAGAAATAACCAATCCCAAACTTCAAATTCCCTTTTACTCTGATGTTGATCTACTTGTTTTTTCATCCTATTTTGTGCCATAACCAAGTTGTCCTGCAATAGTTTGAGAACCTCTTGTTGCCTCCCTATGTGGTCCTCCACTGCTTAAACCTTTGTATTCCCTTTCAAAGGTGATGTATGGATGGAGGATCGTATCTTTAAAGTGCCATAAATGGGAACGTTTTTTAGGAAGTATAGAAGGATGTGTTGTACCACCATTCCTCTAAGGGAAACCACTTGACCAATTGTGTCTATTTATTAGATGCAAAGAAACGAAGATATACTCCTAGACATTTATTCACAGTCTTATTTTTCCCATCAAATTGAGGATGGTAAGATGAGATGTGAGCCAACTAAGTACCCAAACAAGAAAATAATCCAATCCAAAAATTTCCAGTGAAAATTGGATATTTGTCACTTACAGTAATCTTGGGGACTCTATGTAGATTTCGAACTATTTCAATGAATGTTGCGGGTATTGTACTTTCTTTAAAAGGATGAGAAAGAGAGAGAAAATGGCCACACTTTGTCTATTGATCCACTACTACCATGATGACATTCTTTCCTTCAGATTTGGGTAAACCTGTAATAAAATCCATTGAAACTTCTTCCCAACATTGACTTGGTATAGCTAATGGTTTTAGGAGACCTATCATCTTGATTGTCTCTCCCTTATTCTATTAGCAGACGAAACATTCAGACACAATATTTTGAACATTATTTTTAGGACCTTCCCAGAAAAAAAAAATCCTTCTTGATCTTGTGGTACTTTTTCAAGAATCCAATCTTGTGGTACTCGTGGTAATTTTGTTAGGGTCCACTTTTACACCTTCATCACATATAATATGACCCAAATATTCCACTTCTTGACCCCAAAGGAGCACTTGTAAGTCTTTGCATAAAGTTGTTTCTCTTCCAATAGTTGTAATACTCTATCAACATGGTGTACATGCTCTTTCCAATATTTGTTGTAGATTAGTATGTCATCAAAAAGTACTAACACAAATTTTCTAAGGAAGAGATTGAAAATATAGTTATCAAGCTTGAGAAACTTCTGGATAAAAACTGTGTAGAATGTTTATGAAACATCTAATGTTTTGAGTGGACATTCCACCCATCATCAGGGACATCATATGATATTTTGATGTCCTTGATGATGGGTTGATGTCCACTTGAAACGTTGGACGTTTCAGAAACATACTACACAATTTTTATCAAGAAGTTTCTCAAGCATCATGACTAACTATGAAAACTTACAAACACAAAAGTCATCAAGCTTTGAAATATTGAAGGTGCAGTAGAAAGTCCAAATGGCATAATAAAAAAATCATAACGACATTCATGTGTTCTAAAAAGTTTTTTGGGAATGTATTCCTATGTCATTATGATTTGATGATATCCCAAACGAAGATCCAACTTAGAAAAGAATTTTGCTCCATGCAATTCATCTAATAATTTATCAATGATATGAATAGGAAACTTATCTTTGATTGTCATTTTGTTTAGTTATCTATAATATGGACACATACTCCATGAGCCATCCTTTTTTGTGACCATCACCACTGATGAAGAGAAATAAATTTGGATAGGTTGAATGATGTTGGCCTCTAACATTTCTTGGATCATACGCTCAATATCACTCTTTTGTGCACATGGATACCTGTAAATCCTAATGTTAGGTGGTACACTTCCTGATTGAAAATGAATAGCATGGTCATGATCTCGAGCAGGTGGAAGACCCTTAGGAATTTCACCAAATACCTTGGAATGATTGTTGATAACTATTTGGAGATCTAATGGAGCAGAGGATGTAGATGTTTGAACATAAAGTGAGCACAATTTTGTAATTACACCATGGTGTCCCTTTGTGAGTAATTTTTTCATGATATTAGAGCTTAACACCTTAGAGGGTTTCCCTTGGATACCTCTAAGCTCAATTTCCTTCCCATCTAGGGAAAATCTCATGAAAAGATATTGAAAATTAAGGGCCACTTTTCCCAATGATTGTAACCATTGGACCCCTAATACAACATCAACACCACCCATTTGGATGGAAATCATGGGACTATCCAAAAAATACTCCCCCATGTTGAGATTAATACTATGGCACTTCCCAGAATAATTTATGGTACCTCCATCTGCAATCATTACTTGAAACTCCGGTGTTCGAAATGCAAACAAATTGAGATCTTTTGTTATTTTTTAATTGATGAAATTATGGGTATCTTGACGGGTCCAAATGGCCTGTCAAGTAGGTAAGGGAGAATGCCCAATCAAAGGTCCCAATTAGACCTACTCTCGTTTGGGATATCATTTTCGACCAGTATGTGGGCCTAATTTCCACTTTAAATTGTTATCTTAATATGAATATGAGAACCGAAGGTTGTCAGACGAATTAAAACCTAGGACTAAATTAACAAATGTTGAATATTATTTAATCTAAAATGAAAGTCTAAACTATTCTAAACTATCATGATCATGATCAAGCTAACTAAGATTAAATATAGTGAAAGACAATACCATCCATATTAGGAAGAATCCATATATCCAAATGATAAATGATCACAACAATATTACATACACATCTACAATTAGTTGCAATATGAATTTATAACATTATCGAGGTATTCAAAAGGAAACATGTGACAACATGAGAATAAAGAAAAAATTGCAGAAGTAATTCATACAAGAGAACTTGTAATACTCAAGTAGAAGATAAATGCATTAAGAAAAATCTCAAATACATTCACCACAATCTTGGATTTCCAGAATGCCTCTTTCTCTTTATTAATTCAGAAGTAAAAGTGCTCTATGTCATTACAAAGGGGAAAATTCCCTCTTTCATTGCAACCATCTCTTTTATAAAATAAGAAGAGGTTGTTCACATTTTGTAATTTTCATCATGTTAGATGACAATTACAATACTTTGTTTCACATTCTAGATTGGGACTTTAAAAAATTGCATGTGATCAAAATGACGAAAAATTATTACAAAATATAATAACTAAGAGGTCTTTGGCTATTGCATATTGTCTCTACATTCTTTCCAAGGCTTGAATTCCTTCAAGATAGAATATATTTTGACCATCTACATTTTTTCGAGATCTATCTCATCGTCACATATTGGAGATATCACTTCTACCTTTAGGCTCTACTTAGTTTGTTGCATGAATTCCTTGGCCAATGAGATCAGTTTGACTAGATTTATTAGCTTTGTTTGCAGAACTTCTTTATCAACCTTCTTGATTAATTCAATAGATTTCATGTTGAGATTCCTTCTAGTTTTCACATTTTCTATCATAAGTTGAGTTGGTGTTGCTTCTTCTAAATCTACCATGGTGTCCATCCCAAATTGTTCAAGTAAGTTGTTTGATGTCCTCCATAGTATTTTGAAAGATCTACCTATTGCTTCTTGAGTGTTTTTAATATCACTCATGATAGATCTCCTAGTATTAAGGAGTACTTGGTCTTCGATCTTTTGCTTGGCTATATAGATTGGCAGGGTGCTAGGTGAGTTATTATACACATCTTACCAATGTATGATCTTTTCACAAGAAATATGATACTTTTGGTACTTTTCCTTTAAACTTTCAATCTGCAGTGATCCATTTGGATGTCAGTGGCCTCCCACCTACTCCAACTGGCTCATTTTGGCAGTTTTTTGCCTAGTTTTCGGGTCCCTGACTTGTGGGGCCATTTTGAGGCCCTAAAAAACGTTTTTTAGGGCTCGCCACAGTTAGAATGACCTTTGATAGATATCATAAAAATGTGTATTCCTCAAATAGACCTTTCCAACAGGCTATCATGCGGCTAAAACGAAGATCGTATGCAAAACTTACGCCCCCGGGAAGTTGATGTACTAACTTACCCAAACGGGGCCCACATGACTTTTGGCTCTTCACCTCCTAAGATTAGGTTTTTTGGATGTCTAAGGTTTTTGAAATTCCTATTTATTGTAAAAATACCTTCAGAGCCTCATTGTAATCATCTTCTTTCGAATGAGAACAATCATCACATTTCTTCTTAGAGATAAGCCGCCACCATTCTAGCAAGCATGTTTCCACTGCATTTTACAGTTTCAGCTTATTTCCTTATTGAATAGAAACCAATTTTATTGTATATTTTTTATTTTGTGTTAAGAATATTTTGATAATAATCTGTATTCATTTCGTTCTGCAAATATATTATGGATCATACAGACCCAGCTTAAGGTGGCATCCCTTGTTCCTTTGGATTTCATTCAATAAACAAAAGAAAATTTTCTGCACACCTCTAAGTTTTTCATTGGCACTGTTAGCTTCCTCTCTGACTATCTCCAGGAAAACAATTCCCTTTTGTTTTTCTTCTAATATCTTCTTCAATATTTCGTTGTCTTGTTGCAATTTTCGAACTTCATCTTCTATTTTCTCATTATATATGCTTATCTCCAAGCGTTATGCTCATAATATCTCCAGTTCTTTTGCATGTGTGGCATTCAACTGCTCCATTTCTTCTGAATGGTTGAGCTTGAGAGATTCCACTTCTTCTTGATGTAACTTCTTATTTATGTTATCCTTCTGTTCAAATTCCGCACGTAACATGTTTCCCTAAATTGTAGTTCTTTTTTCACTTCTTCTCTATGCAATTCCTCTACTACATCGACTTACTTCTTGAATTCAATGGCCAAACTCTCCTTGATGGTGTTCATATTTGTTTCAAGTTCAACTACCCTAGCTCTATATTTGTCAAGTGATTCTCCAATTTCATAAAACGACATGGAATTTTCAGCAGCAAAGGCATTGATGGTTTATTCTCCGTGTATGGCATTTTCCTTTGGGTTTTTTCCTACCTTCCACTTGATACTCCTTTTAGAGGATGCTTGCTTGAGCATTTTTTCTCCTCTTTTTCTCCTTGATGTTTTTTTCTCAATGGATCTAGTCTCATGACTGTAATAATAGTCACCTAAACCTGCTACAACTTCATCTAGTCTCATCTTCTGATATGTGTAGGACATATTTCTAGAGATAGTTGCAAAAGGATTACATTCTTCAATTGGGATTGTGACTATGATGGCATTAGGGTTTTTCACCACAACTTTGTTCAATTTCTATTGTTCTTTCTTCTTCTTCGGTTTTGTATTTTCCCCTGCTTTCTCTCGTGACTAAGTTGCATTCCTTTTCTCCTCTTCCTCTTTCTTCCTTTCCTCCTCGGCTTGAGCAGCCAATCATTCATATTCTTCATATGCTTTTATTTTACTTTAAAGCTATTTATTTGATTTATCTTTGGTCTATGTTTCAATATTTTTATTCTTACCTTCAGCATCCTTCTGTAAGACTTGGTCCTTGTCTTTACTTTTATTCTATTTTGTTTACTTATTTTCTAGATCTATCCTTTTTCTCTGTTGATATTTCTCTTCTGCTTCGTCGGTATTCCTTGATATCTCCTCAACTTTCTTCTTTTGTTCATTTTCTTTGGCTTCTCGCTTCTCATTGTCTTTTTGAAGTAACACTTTAAATTGTTCCTTCACCACAACCCTCTCTTGATATTATTCCTTTTGGATTTTCTCTTTGGTTGGTTCACTTGGTATCTTTTCTAATACCTCTTCAAAAAAGAGAGCCCCTCTGAAGATATATTCTGAAAAGTTAGCTTCATGAAAAACCTGTTGGTCGAGATTAACTGGCTTTACATGGTCATATACTACATTGTGAGGGTCATGTCCCTTTGTGTTCCATGTTCACAAACATACTTCCCTTAAATCTTCAACTTCCTTCTCAACATGTGGTTTATTGGATAGAGTGTATCTTCCTACATGCAATGGCAATATCGACCAATAATTCTTGTTCTTCTCGGATAAGTAGGATGTGACTCCCTTCTCAAATGTTTGGCATGTGATTTCTCTTGCTAACAGTTTTTCAAGCACATACTTGGACAACAAATGTGGTGGACCTATGGCTCCATATACCCTGACATAGGTATAATATTTCATTATATACCAGTTTCATATCTCCTTTAGGGCTATGATATCCCCTTGAGATGTTTTATGTGGGTATATCCTTAAAATGATCTTGTACTAAGGGACCAGGAATAATCAAAAATATTATACAAATGTTCTTTATAATTGATGTCCCATAATTCTAAACAATATATGTGAATAAAAGAATGACTTGGGTTCCAACTCCATTGAAAAGTGGGAAAATGATGAGTAGCACAAAAAGCATCAATAAGATACATTGTCATATAGAAACCAAGGTTTTTCATACCTTTCGCTTCCCTAGATCGATTGATGATGTTGAAGGCATGGATGTTTGCCTAGTTGAAAATTTGTCTAGTTTTGATTATTGTGTAATCCATTGAGAACCACTCCATTACAAAGTGTGTGTTGGTTTCCTCATCATACATCTTGTAGATCATCATGTTCAGTAGCATGTATGTAATTTTCAGATATAGTGTTGGTATATGCCTTTCTCCTTTAACTAGCCTTTCCTCCCTAATGAACCAATCTTCCATTATCTCTTTGAAGTCTTTATGCTCCACCTCGAACTTGTCCAAAAATGATTCATCCAGTGATAATGTAGGTTCGGGAGTTTGTATATGACTCTGATGTCTTCAATCTTCAAGGATGTGATAAGAACTTTGGATTCATTTAATATGGTGGTTGTCTTTTTCTGTAGGTGGGTAAAGCACCATTGTGCAACATCAATATAAGGGAAGAGCATGGGGCGAGAAGACACATTGTGAATATTGTTGGATATTTTCAAATTCGGGAAGTTATTCTCCACAAGAAAGTACAAGAAGACCCATCTACACCATTATAGAAGCCCCTGGAAGAAGTTGGAGACCCATGAAGAGAAGTCGGCCCCACATGAAAATAATAAAGTAATTGAAGACCCATAAATAAGAAGGCAGCCCCAGACTAGTACCCAGATTAGTATAAATACAAGACTAGCTCATTTCCTTTGGATAGGAAGACAAATATCCTTTCTGCAGTGCACACAAGGCAGTTGCAGCTATAGTTGTGATATTTTCCTATATCTTGGTTCTGGTTGTCTTGGAGAGTGCGCCACACTTGGAGAAGATCTTTCTTCGCTGCTCTTGGTCATTTTATTGAGGCACTAGGTCTTGGTGATGCTATCCTTGGGGAGGATCTTCTATGTCTAGTATTTTGGTTATTGATGGCGATGCACTGGTAATATCTTGGACTGAATTTTTCTATAGAAAGGATTCTTGGTTTTCTCCCAAGGTTGGGCTTCCCAGGATAAAATCTTGTGTTCTTGTCTCTACTGTGTATGGTTAATATTTCTAGATCTTGTTATTTCGTTGCATGTTATAGTAGATATTTTTAGTGTATAGTTATTCTATGATAATTGTTGTATGAAAGTGAATCTTGTTATTAATCATAAGGAAATAACTATCTGATCTGAGAATCATAATACTCCAACTTGGTATCAGAGCTAGTTGAAATATTTCCACTACATAGTTTTTGTTTTCCACTACACAATCTTTGTTTGCCACTACACAGACCTGAACTTGTCAAGATCGTTGAGAAACTTATTGGAGGACGTTGAGTTTAATTCTTCCATAAATCATCTTTCCCTAGCCTAACACACCCCCTATTGGTCTCAAATTGTATCTTGGTGAAAGTTGAAATTTCACCTAAAACCCACTACTGCAGTTGCAACAACTTTCTTTTTGAAGCTCATTGAGCATTTATTGGGCTGAGTTGAGGAAAAATTTTTGTATAGAGAAACTCACATTTCTCTAGCGCACCTACTGCACTTCTCAGTTTGAATTTCCATCGAAGTTGAAATTTTAGGGTTTATTGACATTTTCCTGGACATTGAACTTTTTTCTATCTTGATTTTGTGATTTCCTCATGTATTGATGGTGTCCAATTTCATATTAGAAGACAATTTGGATGGTGTTACAAATTTTAGAGGTATTATATATGTTTCCAAGTTATATCATTTAGCAAAGTATGAGGGTGTTTGCAGGGGACTTGTCCAAGCAATGACCCAAAGGGATCATTGCATCTAGTGCATTCATAGGAATAACGCACCTTCCCTAGCAAGTAAGACTCCAGGTTTTCATACCAAGTTTGATATTTTTATATTGTTGCATCTTAAATAAATATTTTAACCGGGAAAACAATCTTTAGAGTTATATTATTCCTGAGTAATTTTTTTCTAATAAATGTTTAGTGACACTTGAATATTGTTAGTACAATAATCATTATGTAAATGCTTATTGTTTAGTACTAATTATGCACTTGTTTGCAAGATAGAATTGATCTCCTCTAGGATATGTTCTTGGTTTTTTCCTTTGTCCCAGGAAGGTTACCTTGTAAATTCCATGGAGGTTACCATGGAGATGTTCTTGTTTTGTTTTGGGCAGGTTACCACGAAGGAATGACCGGTAGCAACACTAGAGAATTTTTGTTCTTGTTCTTGTCCCAGGCACGTCATGGGTGATAACTCTGAGAAAGAGCTCTAGTGACGATTGTTCTTGTTCCTACTTTTTTGTTTTCCTTGTTTCTATTTCCTATTCATAATAATATTGTTCTTGTTTTTATTTTCCCTTGTTATTTCTCTTCTTCTCGGCAGGTCACAGGTGGTAGCTCTGAGAGGGAGCTATAGTGGCGGTTGCAGGAGGCAACAGATTAGATGGTCTCTAGTTTAAGACATGGAGAATACTATCCAGACATAGAGTTGTGTACATGACCATATACATCCATGTACTGAAGGTGAAGACGAAAAAGTTAGAACCTTATGGAAAGAAGGATACTTTTGTGGGATACAAAGTGTTACACATGGAGATTGACAGTGAGGAGCAAAAATATCTGAAAGATCACCATATAGATCCATCCAGTTCAGTTGTTTACTCTTTAGATCATCAAGAAGATTCGATAGATCCAGAAGGGCCATTTGATCTACCTAGAGACGTTGTAATGACCAGAAAGAGGCCAACATGGCTTCGTGATACGTTGCAGGATGCAATGAGACATGCAACTCTTTGTGGATTCTCGAGTTACACGGAGTCACATCATTGATTCCAAACCTTCCAGTTATGAGGAGGAGAATGTGGGTCCACTAGTGGTGAGGCAAATGACCCCACCAATTACCAGCTCAGAGGGAGCTATATTTAAGAGGGAGTGATCCCTCAGGATCCAGTAGGGATGAGAAACCTCCCACGAAAATTCATAGAAGATCAAAATTGAGAGGAAGTCAGCATATGCAAAGGGAGCAGATGGATCTGGAGATTGTATAGACTCAAAGGGAGTCAAGCTTCAAAGGGAGCATGTAGACTTGGAGTGAGCCTAATCTCAGAGAGAGTCAGTTGGCTCACAGGGAGAGTCTATAATTCAAAGGGGGTTCCCCCCTCAATTTCAAGTGGGAGAGAGACATCTTCTAAGACTGATAGACAAGTGTCATGATTTGAGGAGGCTTTGAGGAGATGTGATATCTCCTGGGAGGATACACTTGTTTCAATAGATCTTGCTATAGTAACAAAGGAGGAAACCAGTCAGGAGGGATGGGTATGGATTTTGTCTCAGTCACAGAGGGATTAGCTAATGAGGTAGATTGGACAGCGAGACTTACTCTAGTGATAAAGGGAGTTGGCCTCAAAGTTAGAGATGGAGGATCTTGGTCGGATGTATTCTTGGGATTAGAGGTGTGATGAGATCAGATGAGATTTTCCTCATTTAGGGGATACTGATGAGATTCGATATGATGGAGTGCAAGTCCATGACTACACTTATGATGAAAAATATGAATAATTTGAGTGATTCTACTTCAAATTTATATTTGGTGGATCCCATGATGTACAGGCAGTTGATTGGATCCTTGATGTACTTGTTTAATTCCAGGCTAGATATTTTATTTGCAGTGAGCACCATAAGATAGTATTTGGTTGAAGCCAAGGCAATTCTAGTGGGTGGTAGCGAAGCATGGTACAGTTGGACATAGTTTGTATCAAGTGATGAAGTGAGGTTGCAGATATATACAGATTTTGATTGATCACGGAGTGTAGTAGACAGATTGAGCACCTCAAAGTGTTGCTTCATCTTGTAATCAGTTATGATTTATGGGATAAGATGCAAGAAAGTTTCTATAGCACTTAGTACAAAGAGATGGAGTATGTCATAGCCAGTGTCATAAGTTGTGAAGTGGTACAACTTCAAAAGATTCTTGCAGGACTTCATCCGAGACACGGTACAAAATGGTGTAGTGAATTTCTAGTACTGATCCACAAATTGAGTAGATTGGAAGATATCCCCCCAGAGTGGCCATTTTGACTTGGTTGAGGAGGATGATACATAGGATTCTCCATGTTGTTGGATAGTGATGAGTGTTGATGTTTCAACATTGGGTAGACATCCTCCCAAATTGGTCATGCACGAGGCTATGTTAGTGTTGATATGACCAAAGGGAGAATGATTTATTCACTCATGGGGCTCCACTAGTGGTGAATGGCCCATGTATTTCCAATAGCATCGAGCATACATTCTTCCATATTGGTCATGCATGGGGCTATGCTATTGCTTATATGAACAAAGGAGAATGATTCATTCACTTATGGGGATCTACTAGTAGTGAATGGCCCATAGCATCGAGCATACATTATCCCAGATTGGTCATGTACAGGGCTATGCTAGTACTGATGTGACCAAGGGTAAATTATTCATTCATCCACGGGGCTTTTCTAGTGGTGAATGGCCCAGGTATAATCCTTCCCCTGTCAAGGAGTAGATTGAATTGCAATTTTATCACATACATATTCCAGGATGAAATGCATATGTGAAGATCGCACATCAACATGGATCATGAAAACAACCTTTCTATGATAGAAAAAATCCAAGTATGGAGAATTCCTCCCTCGTTGAGAGGGAGTGTTGGAGATTTGCAACTTCATGCAGTCATTATCCACAAGAAAGTACAAGAATACCCATCTAAGACATTACAGAAGCCCCAGGAAGAATTTGGAGACTCAGGAAGAGAATTCAGCCCCAGGGGAAAATAATAAAGTAATTGAAGACCCAGAAATAAGAAGTCAGCCCCAGACTAGCCTTCAGATTAGTATTGTAACACACCCATGGTGGGGCATCCAAATTTCATTCTTCTTAAGAAATAAAATCCTCCATTCGAGGTCTCTATCCCATTTTTCTCGTCTAGAGCTTTCCAACCACTGTCTCCATGCTCAAAACCGAGCTCAGAGATGGAAAATATACCTCTCCCAAGTTCCTCGAGTGTTCATTGGTCGATGCCACAGGGCTTCCATGTGGGTCTGACTCAATATGCTTCTCCCGGATTTCTCTGATATCCCGTAACTTCTAGTGTTCAAAATTATATGGAGGAAATACATCCACCAACAAATCCAACAACTAGATTAGGTCCTCAGATAACTCACAGGCTAATGGGGAATTTGGCGTTTGGCCTTCAGATTGAATTCCAAGCCTAGTCCCTTCCCTCCATCTAGAATCGCATACAGCCATGGGATATGACCAGACAGCAAGACAACAGGCGCCAAGAAAACCATCGTGTGAATCCTCCGGAGTGGAAAATCTCTAAAGTTCGCAATCCTACGTCGCATGTCCTCAGAGAATTTGACGGCTCTAATTCACTTCGGAACTCCGGGCTTAGGCAGTTCTCGAGTATTCACACACATAAACCTACAAAGTGAAATCCTTCCAGAGTGTCGGATCTTTTGACACGTGTCCTCCTCTATTCAACGGTCACAATGAACTCCGACGCTTCGGCCTTCGGAATTTCTCGACCCACGCAACACCACTTTTCTTTTGGAGTGACTTTTCTTCGAAGTGGAATATCATCTGCCATGCGTCCTCCTCTATTTAATGGTCATGATGAACTCTGATGCTTCGGCCTTTGGGAGTTCTCGCACCTCCACTCTTCAACTCTTCCAAAGTACTTCTGCTCCGGAGTGCAGGAGCTGGAAACACCTGTCCTTACCAACGAACGACTCAAATCCACTCTGCTACTTCGAGCTTCGGGGATATTCGAAGCACCAAGCTTCAAGTCCTCCAGAGTACAAGATCTGATGCCAAGTGTCTACCGAAGTCAACACCTAGGATGGACTCCCGGAGTTTCATTCTCTTCACCAACCACGTTGGCTAGGTGGGCACGTACCAGGGGCTGGCATGTAGATGGGTCAGGGGTGATACATGTCACATTCCAATGGGTCTATAGGGTATGTGATATGCATGAATCTGGGTAACACGTGGCACTTCAAACTGAGGTCCATGTGTTCCTGGGTGACATCACTATGTCGCGTCACCTCAGACTGACAACCTTCCAACATCCCTCAGATCTCACAATCGAGATTAGGCCATGTAGATCCATAGATCTATGGCTCTCATTACTTCGGGAGTTCAACATTTGAGGGTTTGACGATGCAGGATCCTCTTCTCTCCTGATTTTGGTTAGCGTTAGGCTGACCATAACCCAGATACGATGGTTAGGAAGGAACCCAAAGGTTCCCCAGAGCAACGTTCTTGGTCACCTCGTGGCTCCATCCTTCAGAGGTTTTGGCTTCACTTCCACTCTTCTTTCCCGAGGCGAGACTTCACCGAATTACCATGTGCAAAACCTTCCACTAAACGATCATACAGTCAAGAAGGGGCCCCAAGGAACTCCCCAAATCAATGACTCAGAAACGTTCTATGACTTTGACATTTAGGTATTTTTGTCAGTTAGGAAGTTTGACATCCCAAGGCTTTGAGCTCCTGAAGCTCTGAAGCCATCAAGATCTATCTCCTCTCGAACTTAGCGCAGGGTTCCTAGACACTGGTCATATGGACTCTCTGATGAATCTTGGGATATAAACTCTACTCTTAGATGAGTTTTGATTAAGGCCATGGGCGCGAGCCTAAGGTCTCTTAGGCTATTGGTTTGAAGGAAGCGCCTTCCTAACTCACAAAACTTTAAGTTCTGAAACAGGGTGGGGTAAACTCGTGGGATTACCGTGATGATAGCAGTGTCAAGAGGCTTGCTCCAACTCTAGAAATGTGAGGTAAACACCTGGGGAAAACACCTTCGAGGGTTAAAATGGAGCATATGGGAAAATCAAGAAGAAGCATGAGTTCTCAAGGAAACAAACATATACACATAACTTAACCCTTTCAATACATAAACCATTTATAGATATATAAATACATGCATGAAACCATTAATTCCCAATTCAATGCATAGAGTATGGAGACACTTATCATAACCAGATAATGTGAAGCGACTGCTAAAAGGGGTGCTCGTTTCCACCCAACCATAGGCTCAGTCACTCCTAATGGATTTACCACTGGCCACCCTTGAGCTAGACCATGATACTTTGAGATTCAATATTTTCCTTCCGGCTCAACGAAAGTTAGGGATGAAGGTTACTCTCCTTCTCCCAGCATAGAAATAGATAGGGATGAAGGTTACTCTCCTTCTCCCAAGTCAGTCTTTGCTTCTTGCAACCACAACACATTATTTTTCATAGTTCTTCCTCGAACCTGAGAGCTCAGTCTCTCGTCTTTGTACTCTTCGCAGGTCTTCCCCTCCCCACCACACTTTCCTTTCTTTCCTTTCTCAGCAAGGTTGTGTGTGGCTCTAATTCCCAGTCTGTGGTTAGGTCTGAAATCCTTGCAGATGGGTTCTCTTCCCCATCCCCTCATTAACTCTTTAGGAGGTCTTCCCACCTACCATCCTCACTATAATTCATTCATGGGTCAGAGGACTATTCTAGTCCTGAGCAATTAAATCCAGTAAGGTACTGGTTTGGTGTAGGTTAACACAACCATTCCTGGTCCCCTTCACCATATCTTTCATAGAATTCATGGTCTATTTTAGTACACCCCCCTTTCCAGCAGTCATGCAACACTTATCCATTTTCTAGTAAATAACATAATTTACATTCATTGACCTTTTATGCAAAGGTCCACCAAATCAAACATTCACACATATTGAGTTTTCCATAGTCCCTTGGCCAATATAGTTATATTTAAAAACTGGGGGAAACAAGGTGTTACAATTCCCTCCCCCTTAAAGGAACAACGTCCTCGATGTTCTATCCGTCAACGTGCTCTGTATATACAAAAGTAAACAAAAATGGGTATGCATGTCTCATGGCATCCTCCATTTCCCACGTAGCCTCATCTGGGCCAAAGTGTTTCCACTACACCTTGACCTGTGCAATGGTTTGGTTCCTAAGTGAGGTTTCCTTCCTGTCTAGTATGCATTGAGGTTATGGTAGGAATTCTCCCTCCGTCTCCACCTGGATCACAGACCATCCAATTATATGATTAGAATCATGCACATATTTCTTCAATAATGAAACATGGAAAACATTATGTGCCTTTATTGTGGGATGGAGTTCTATCATATAGGATATAGGTCCCACTCTATCTAAGACTTCAAAGGGTCCACAATACTGAGGTTCCATATTGGAACACGCTCCCATTCTTAGTGAACTCTTCCTGGGCCTAACTTCGAGATAGACATGGTCTCATGTCTTGAACTCTCTGGGAGTTCTCTTTCTATCGGTGTAACTCTTATGTCTATCCTGAGCAATTTTTCATATTTTTCTTTATCTGAATCACTTTTCATTCCATTTCCTTCAGCATGTCAGGTCCGGTTGTAATTCTATCCACAGGATTACTCCAACTAATTGGAATTTTGGGCTTCAAAAGGGCTCATCTTCAGTGACTCTTGATAATCGTTGTTGTAGGCAAATTCTATCAATGGAAGGTAGTATTCCCACTTCTTAGGTTGATGCATTACATACATCCTTAACATGTATTCTAATATTTGGTTTACTCTTTATGTCCATCCATCAGTTTGGGGGTGATAGGTGGTGCTAAACAACAATTTAGTCTTAAAACCAACCATCAAGGATTTCCAAAATCTTGAAGTGAATTTTGTGTCTCTGTCAGATACAATCTCCCTAGGCATGCCATGCATTTTGAATATCTCCTTCATGAAGATGTTGGTAATATCTATTTCTTTGCAAGTTGATTTGACAGGGACGAAGTGAGCAGACTTTCTCAATTTGTCCACCACTACCATGATGGCATCATTCTACTTGGTCGATTTTGGTAATCCGGTGATGAAATCCATGGAGATGGTTTCCCATTTCCATTCTGGAATTGATAGAGGTTGCAATAACCCTATTGGGTGCCGGTGTTTCTCCTTAACTTGTTGGCATTCTAGACACTTGGCTAAATAATCAGCTATGTCCTTTTTCAATCTAGGCCAATAATTTTTTTTTCTAGTGGTCGTAATCATTCTCTGATAACCTGGATGACCAGTATATGGTCTCTTGTGTAGTTCGTCCATTATGAACCTCTTCAAGTCATCAAAACTTGGGACTTACAATATGTTTTTGTAAGTCAGCATGCCTTCATCGAGCATCTGATAGCCTTCATACTTTATCCATGTAGTCTATTGCCTTAGGTATGAGGCCACAGTCTTGAAGAATGCATATGTTTCTTGTGCATTCCTGAATCTTTCCCTAACATTTGTTTCACAGGTTCTCACCACTTCCATGTGAATCATTTTCACAGTTCTGCTAAGGGCATCGGCCACCCTATTTTCCTTTCCTTTGATGTGTTTGATTTCAAAATCAAACTCACTAAGGAGAGCCATCCACCTAGCTTGTCTAGCATTGAGTGTTGGTTGATCAAATAGGTGCTTCAAACCACAATGGTCTGTCATAAGTAAAAATCTCCTACCCAGGAGGTAATATTGCCTCCACATTTTTAAAGCATGCCCTATGGCAGCCAATTCTAGATCATGGATCACATAATTGAGTTCATGCTCGTTCAATTTTCTGGATTCGTAGCAAATTACAGGTCCTTCTTTCATAAGGACTCCTCCGAGTCCTTCCTTGCAAGCATCTGTACACATGAGGAAGTCATTATCAGGGTCTGCAATCTTCAGCATGGGCACATGGGTAATAAGGTATTTCAGTTCCTGGAACTTTTCTTCACATTCTCATGTCCAAGTGAATTTATCCCCCCTTTTTTGAAGGGCAGTGATTGGACAACCAATCTTAGAAAATCCTTTATGAACCTTCTATAATATCCTACTAAGCCCATAAAGGATCTGATATCATATACATCCTTTGGGGTAGGCCATTCCATAATAGATATGATCTTGGCAGAGTCTACTGCCACCCCTTCTTCAAAAATAACATGGCCTAAGTAATGTACTTGCTTCTGGAAAAAGTCACACTTTCTAAACTTAGTGTAGAGTTGATGCTCTCTTAGTACTTAAAGTACAAGTCTAAGATGTTATTCATGCTCCTCTGTATTCTTGGAGTATATTAATATATTATCAATGAAAACCAATAAAAATCTATCTAGGAATTTGCTGAGCACATTGTTCATCAAGCACATAAAAGTGACGGGGGCATTGGTTAATCCAAATGGCACCACCAAAAATTTATAGTGACCATACCGTGTCCTGAAGGTTGTTTTGTGGATGTATTCATCCTTGATTCGGACTTGTTGGTATCCAGACCTTAAGTCAATCTTTGAGAAAATGGAAGCACCCCTTAATTGGTCGAACATGTAATATCCCTCGACCGAACCCAAATGCAAGTGTAATCCAAGTATATTTAAGCTAGTGAGTTGTTTAGACATCATTTTTGTAATACACCTTTCATGGCATGGTGCGCGCATATACTACGCAATAAACTGATGTAGTGTGCACATTTTTGGATACCGTGTGCAGTAACTAAAGTGCACCCAACCTTGAGGACAGCGGATACAGTGCTCAGTAACTAAAGTGCGTGCAACCTTGAGGATAGCAGACACCGCATGCAGTAACTAAAGTGCGCGCAATATTAAGATCAGCGAACCTTTATGTATATGATATGCATTATAGGTTGGTGAGCCAGTATTATAAGCCGGAATGCTTATGTTTTAAAATTAGGCCAGAGCGCCTAGATGTTAAAGGCCATCACGCCTCTTTTGTATATGTCTCATGATTAATATAAAATACATCGTTGCGCGCAGAACGGCCATGATAAAAGAGAAGGGGGACTAGATTCCACCAGTTAGGGAAAAGGAGGGCCAAAAGCTAAGAAAGGGCTAAGCGAGAGAGCTTAAGCCGAAAAGGAATATTAAATTAATATATCTTAGAACATAAAGTATGGATAATTATTTTATCCTAAGTCCTAAAGAAGGGGACAAGTGTATCAGAGCAGCTTCCAACATGACAAGTGTCAAGTTGGAGACATGCATACTTATTGCCGAGACTTATTGCCTTTGGGGGGATC
>ML823706.1:43381-69290 GCA_009831015.1 Picea engelmannii
CCATGATCATTTCTTTGTATAGTCATTGAGCTATCCTCGTACGTTCCTATCACTGTACATGAACCTATTTTCATGACCATTTTTCCAGTTGGTGTACCTATCAGCTTGGGAGCGGGATTGCAAAGGCGGGTTGTCAAGCCAGTGAGCAATTCTCTAAGTGAGAGAATTGTTGGGGATCAATTTCCTGAAGGTGGTAAAATATACATATAGTGCTCTGAGACTTCCGGTCCGGCCTGTTGTTGAAGCCCTCGAAGGGAAGTGGGGTAGTCGAAGGGTTGTTGATCAGAGAAGGGGCACACTTCCTTGGGTGGGACAGGGATGTGGGGAATGAGAGGTTGTAGGCTGTTGGTTGAGTGACCACCTAATATGGAGTCTTTCCTGTTGACCGTGAACCCTTAGCCTGGTTAGGAACCCTTACCCAGGTGGAGTCTAGTCCCAGCTAGGGGGTGACTCACTGTTGAGAGTGATGAACAGTGTAGTCTAAGTCTAGGAGGTTTGTGGATGGTCTGCATGCAGTTGGTGACATTCTTACCAACATAAGTATCGGTTATGTGATGAATTTACATGTTGCATTGTCATTTATGTGTTAATTTATGGGTTTTATGGGATGTGTGAGCATATATGTCTGTATGTTTAAGCGTATACCCCTGTGTATGTTGCATGTATGTGATTACTGTTAATACATCTTGAAAATCGTATATTTATAGAATGAAATTGTTTGTTTATGTTTTTTATGTGAAGCTTCCGCTAGAGTGTTTTATGTATATGTTAATTTCATGCAGTTCAATATGTATGTATGTTTGTGTGTGTATATACATATTTATAAAGAAAAATTATGTGACATACCTCAGTTGGATACTAGGTTGTTACCTTATGTTGTCAGAGCAAAGTTAAGCCTCTGAGTAGTGACGATTCCCCGACCTGTTGGTGGCTGGGGAGGTGCATTACAGTATGGTATCAGAGAGTTAGTTTTCGACACTGAGCCTGAATGGGCCAAACAAGTCAAATGGAGACAAGATTACAGTATGGTATACAGTATATTTGCGTTCATGGAAAATTGAACCACCGCGCGGGAGAATAATATGTAGGGATGAGCACGCCAAATTTAGAATTGTGCGGAGTGCATACACATAGTAAGGGTGCACGTGGTGTGCGTGGTATGGTAAGGCACGGGGAAGTTTTATTAGTGTGCACACAGTATGAGTATGAGTTGTATTGCTACAGTACAGGCAAGGGTGCGCGCAGGTGATTGTGCGCGGTAGCGACAGAGTATTTGATGGGGCATACAAAGTATTGCACATGGTGAGGCATATTGAAATTTAGCACAGTGCCATGCATAGAGAGAAATGAATTTGGAATATTCGAGTGCGATATAGAAACAGTGCGCAGTGGATATTGGTGCGCAACGCAGAAGTAGTACGCGCAAGTTATTGGTGCGACGAAGAGGAAATGTATAGCAGATATAGGTGCGTGGAAGCATGAAGTTACCTTATAAAGTCACTTTGAACAATAAATAAAGGTACACAAGTTGAATTTTATGTGTGAAAAATCATCTGAAAGGCTAATTAAGACAACAGACCTGAATTTAATAGAAAATTTACATAGTATTCAAAGAAAGAGAAATACACAACTGCATTGAAGTATTATTTAAAAATTAGTCAAGCGAGTGAGATGAATTCTGAGTTTTATTCAGACAGTTGAAAGTGAAATATAAGTTGCAACAAGACACATAATATTAAAGGAAACAAGATTCATATCACCATCAGTTGGAATCTTTTCCTAAGCAGTACAAAATCTGCTACTGCACTTATATATTCATTTAAAATCCAAAATTACAAAAGGGGATGATTCCAAATAACAGTTGCCTTATTAAAAGAGACCGAACAAGAACAGGTCTATCATCTCTGGAGATTCCTTAGCTCTGCTACCATCTGTCCAAAAATCGTTGAAATATACTCAATTGTATTTGAGGGCTTTTTTCAGCTTAGCTAGCTCCTCCTTAAAAGAATCTAACCAGACAGGTTGATTCTCTCCAACACTTTTAGCCGCTTCAACGACGAGTTCTTTCTTCTGTCGCTTGCTTCATTTCTTCTTAGCAACTGGTCTGTTGATAACCAGATCTCTCATGATTGGATTTAGCCTGATTTCCAATCTAGAATCAGTAAGAGGTACTGTGTGAAATTTAGTCACCAGTATTTACGTGACTAAATTTTCCTTCGTACTCGCAGGAAAATTTAGCATGTTGCCCGAATAACCAGTCTCATTGGATTTAACTGGGTCCATATACCTCAGTTGTGCGGGCACTGAAATACTTTTGCAGAGATGAGAAGCTCGAACCAGTTTGGAGATGGCTCGTTGATGGATAAGATGATGCTTCCATACCCGAGAGTTGGTTATTATATAGCCTCAATCATGAATCACTAGCAGACTTGCGTACAAGTACGATGGGTGCCATGCTCGGCTAATCCATTTCAAATGATTAAAAAAATTTAGTTCGTTACATGGCGAAATTCACCTAACTTCAAATGGTTGTGATGTACCGAGCGAATGAGATGGAGTGATCTGACTAGCTGTCACCCATCCCACGAAAGGTGGATTTGACATATTTTAGCACATGACATTGGAACTTATGAAAAAGTGGTTTCGGCAAACCACCTTTCGCCCAATGTATCTCTACGCGATGATTTAGTTCTTGCTAAGTTCTCAAAAATTGGGTCTTGTCTAAAAATCTTTATGGTGGAAACACCAAGAAATCAGAGAAGATAATTCTGATATATTTATTGAGCCGAAATAGTTCATATTTCTCATGGATTGTTGATTTAGTTAACCTAATAAGTTTTAATGGCTGCACATTTTGCAGAATTAACAACAAATAGATCAGATCATATCAGTACCGAATCCATAGGAATGGAAGAGACACAGAGAAATTATAGTCAACAAGATGAGAGCGTAGGTACGAATGTCCATTTGGACATTGAAGGAACAAACTCCAATGGACATGGAGAGGAAAGGGATGAAAACCTAAATATGGTAGAGACCATTAAAAATTTGCAAAAGGATGTCCAAAGCCATAAATATGATAATGAAAGGCTTATGAGAGCCAAGGAGAAGAAGGATGACTTCAACATAAATTTATTGCAAAGTCTGAACAAAATAGAAAAGAAATTGGAAAAAGAAAGTGACTCAAGCAAATCTAGAAGTCACAAACCTTCGGATGAGAAAAAGAAATCAGGAAATGTTAGCAGACACCACCATCACTCCCTGAAGCATTCCAATAAAAGAGCAGGTAGAAACACAATTCCATCCCCTGTCAGACAGCATAAGAGGTCTGGAGTGGATGAACTATGAGGAGAAATGAACAAAATCAAACCTCCTACATTTGATGGTGAGCACAAGAAGAATGAATATGCAAAAACATGGTTGTTGGGCATGAGAAAGTATTTTCAATTACAAAATTATTCTTTTCATGCAGAGGGTATAATTTCCATCTATAAACTCAAAGGAAGGGCATCCATGTGGTGGGATCAACTTGTGCAGGTACAACACATTAAAGAGAAGAGCGTTACTTGGAGGGAATTTAAGAGGTATTTTGAGAAGAAATACTTGACTAAGAGATATTATGACAAGAAAATGAAAGAGTTCTTTGAACTCAAGCTCGGAAGCATGACCATAGAAGAATATGAAAGAAGATTCCTAGAACAGATGAAGTACATCTCCTTCATCAAGGATGAGACAGTTAAAATTCAAAGGTATTTGAGTGGATTGCCAACATTCATCAGTGACAAAATATAGTATGATGATCCCAAGACATTGGAAGAGACCATAAGGAGAGCTAAATGTCTATATAATCAGCATAAAGCAAGGCCAACTTTACAAAAAGCTTGGGAAGAAAAAAAGAAGTTCAAGGTGGATCAGAGGAAGAAAGGATTTAAACCACCATTCTTCAGAAATAGTCCACAGGGACCACAAACTCCTAAAGAGCCCAAAATGATAGAGGTAGAAGGCCAAAGGCCAAGGAAACCACCTATTCAATGTTGGGGTTGTAAAGGACATCATAGATTCAGAGATTGTCCTCATAGAGGTGAAAAAGGAAGGATTGTTTATAATGTACAACAAGTTGAAACAGTGGAGGACCTGGGCATAAATGTGCCAAGGATCTATGCATCCCTAGATAATAAGAAAGCATAATATCAGTCACACATGATTGAAGTGGAGGGTATGATTAATGACCAAACCATTGCTATTTTAATGGATTCAGGAGCTAGTCATAGTTATATAGATAATAATATGGTAGAAAGTTTGCAATTGCCAAGAAGCAAGCATGGAAAATCCTGGTTGGTAAGTTGGCTACAGGATCCAAAAGAAAGGTTAATGAGATGGTTAAGTCATGTCTTATGGACATGAACGGACTGAGCACCAAAGCATATTTGAACATCTTACATTTAGGTTCCTATGACTATCTAATTGGGATGGATTGGTTGGACCAACATATTTCTCTAATGGATTTTCATAACAAAGCATTCACTTGTTTGGATGAAGAAGGGAACCAAAGGAAAGTGCAGGGAATTCCCAGGGTAGTAATCCTTAGAGAAATTTTGGCATTACAGCTGAAGAAATGTTATAGAAGAGGATGTCAAATATTTGCAGTTCATATGGAGGAGACACCTAAAGACAAGGTGCCAAATTTGGAGGATTATGCAGTCCTGAAAGAGTTTGAAGATGTATTCAAGAAGATACCAGGACTACCCCCAAAGAGAGACATTGATTTTTCTATAAATCTGACACCAGGAGAAGCTCCCGTGTCAAAGACTCCTTACATAATGAGTACGCCAGAATTGAAAGAGTTGCAAATGCAGCTTGAAGAACTTCTGAAGAAGGGGTATATACGTCCAAGTGTGTCACCTTGGGGTTCCCCAGTCTTGTTTGTGAAAAATAAAGATGGAACGTTAAGATTGTGCATTGATTTCAGACAGTTGAATAAAGTGACTGTCAAGAACAAGTATCCTCTGCCAAGGGTCAATGATCTTTTTGATCAATTGAAGGATGAAAAGATATTTTCAAAGATAGATCTCAGATTGAGATACCATCAGGTAAGAATTAATTAAGAAGATATCAACAAGACCGCCTTCAGGACAAGGTATGGTCATTATGAGTTCACAGTGGTGCCATTTGGGTTGTCAAATGCACCAGTTGTTTTCATGTGCTTAATGAATGGTGTTTTCCGAGAATATTTAGACAAGTTTGTCATTGTCTTTCTGGATGACATTMTTATATACTCTAAGTCAGAGAAAGAGCATGAACATCATTTGAAGATGGTGTTGCAAGTATTAAGGGAGCATTAGTTGTATGCCAAATTGAGCAAGTGCTCATTTTATCAGAAACAAATTCATTATTTGGGGCATATCGTCTCAGAAAATGGGATAGAAGTGGACCCTAAGAAGATATAAGCCATTAGAGAATGGTTAGCAACAAAGAATGTGACAGAGGTCAGATCAATCATGGGCCTTGCAGGTTACTACAGGATATTCATTGGAGGATTCTTAAAGATAGCACACCCAATAACTTCCTTGCAAAGAAAGGGTATGAAGTTTCAGTGGACGTCGAACTGTGAAAGGAGTTTCCAACATTTGAAACAATTATTGACAAGTGCTCCAATACTAAGGATTACAAACCCAAATGAAGATTTCATTGTATGCACAGATGCGTGTAATGAACGACATGGTGGAGTCCTCAGTCAAAATGGATTTGTGATATGTTATGAATCAAGGAAGTTGAAATATCATGAAAGAAACTATGCCACTCATGATTTGGAGTTGGCAGCTATAGTACATGCCCTGAGGAAATGGAGACACTACCTCATGGGAAAAAGGTTTGATCAGCCAAATCTAAATGCTAGGCAAAGCAGATGGTTAGAATTTCTAAGCGAATATAACTTTGATATAAAGCAAATCAAAGGGAAAGAAAATAAAGTGCTTGATGAACTCAGCAGGAGGGTGCATGAACTACGTGCTACAACCATCAGCATGTATCATACTGATGTTAAAAGAAAAATTCTGGAGGCTGCAAATACAGACCTGTAATACAAATAATTGATAGCAAAATTACAGCAAGGTAAGACAGCACAGAAGATGGATATTTTTAAGTTGGGAGTAGATGGAATATTGTTGCAGAAGAACATAATTTTCATACCAAATTTCAAGGACTTTAAACATATAATTTTGCATGAGATGCATAATGTTCTTTATGCAGGGCACCCTGGATATCAGAAAACTGTAGCAGCAGTTAAGATCCAATACTTTTGGCCAGGCATGAAGAGAGAGATAGCAGAATACATTGCAAGATGTATGGAATGCCAGAAAGTTAAAGCAAAACATAGGCACCCAGCAGGATTGTTGCAACCTTTGTCCATTCCTGAATGGAAGTGGGAAGTGGTAACAATGGATTTTATTACAGGATTTCCTAAAACATGCAATCTACATGATTCAATTATGGTGGTGGTGGACAAGATTACAAAAGTTGCCCATTTTATTCCACTAAAAACTAATCACAAGGCAACAGATGTCGTTGATATTTTCATGAAGGAAGTGGCACAATTGCACGAAATTCCTAAAACGATTGTGTCTGACAGAGATCCGAAATTCACCTCGAATTTCTGGAAATGATTGTTCAAAGGATTTGGGACAAATTTGAACTTTAGTACAGCTTACCATCCTAAGTCTGATGGACAAACAAAGAGGGTGAATAGAGTGATAGAAGATATGTTGAGAATGTATGTGATGGATAAAGCATCCAAATGGGAAGACTACCTACATTTAGTAGAATTCCCTTACAACAATGAGTATCAGACATCACTGAAGATGAGCCCATTTGAAGCAATTTACGGTAGAAGGTGCAATACTCTAGTGAGCTGGGATAACCTAGCTGATAGAACAATAGTCGGGCCAGAGTTTCTCAAGGAGATGGAAGACCAATTGTTAAAAATTAAGAAGAATTTGAAAGCTGCCCAAGACATATAGAAAAGTTATGCTGATAAAAATAGAATCCACGGAGAATTCAAAGTGGGTGATCATGTTTTCCTAAAGGTGAAAGCTAACAGGAGTTCCCTGAAGCTGGGAAGCTGTGCCAAGTTGGCAGCCAAATTTTGTGGACCATTTGAAATCCTAGAGAGGATTGGTCCAGTTGCTTATATGATTGCATTGTCTGCATCTATGTCTGTTCATAATGTATTCCATGTATCATTGCTAAAGAAATACATACCTGATGATAATCATGTTGTTGATTGGAATGTTATTCAGGTGGAGAAAGAAGGTGCTTTCCAAGTGCATCCGGTGTGCATTTTGGACAGGAAAATCAAACAACTCCGGAATCGAGCCATAGGGATTGTAAAGGTCCAATGGACCTAGTACGGACCTGAAGACACTACTTGGGAGCATGAGGATGCAATGCGGGCAGAATAACCGCATCTTTTTGAAAAAGATTGAAAATTTTGATGTATATGGGTACATGATGCACTGAGGACAATGCATAAATAAGGGGAGGGGATTGTAATATCCCTCGGCCAAACCCAAATGCAAGTGTAATCCAAGTATATTTAAGCTAGTGAGTTGTTTAGATGTCATTTTTTTAATACACCTTTCATGGCATGGTGCACGCATATACTGTGCAGTAAAATGATGTAGTGTGCACATTTCTGGATACCGCGTGCAGTAACTAAAGTGCGCACAACCTTGTGGACAGTGGATACCACGCGCAGTAACTAAAGTGTGCGCAACCTTGAGGAAAATGGACATCGTGTGCAGTAACTAAAGTGCATGCAATATTAAGGTTAGCGAACCTTTATGTATATGATATGCATTATAGGCTGGTGAGCCAGTATTATAAGTATGAATGCTTATCTTTTAAAATTAGGCTAGAGAGCCTAGATGTTAAAGGCCAGCGCACCTATTTTGCATATGTCTCATGATTAATATAAAATACATCACTGCGTGTAGATCGACCACGATAAAAGAGAAGCGGGACTAGATTACACCAGTTAGGGAAAGGGAGGGCCAAAAGCTAAGAAAGGGCTAAGCGAGAGAGCTTAAGCCGAAAAGGAATATTAAATTAATATTTCTTAGAACATAAAGTATGGATAATTATTTTATCCTAAGTCCTAAAGAAGGGGACAAGTGTATTAGAGCAGCTTCCAACATGACAAGTGTCAAGTTGGAGACATGCATACTTATTGCTAAGACTTATTGCCTTTGGGGGGATCTTACCATTTTTTCTTCAACCAGAGAACCATTATTGGGGGGGGGGGGATCATCATCTTTACCATGAATCCATGACCATTTCTTTGTACAGTCATCAAGCTATCCTCATACTTTCCTATCACTATACATGAACCTATTTCTGTGACCGTTTTTCCAGTTTGTGTACCTGTCAGCTTGGGAGTGGGATTTAAGAGGCGGGTTGTCAGGCCCATGTGCAATTCTCTGAGTGAGAGAATTGTTGGGGATCGATTTCCTGAAGGTGATAAACTACAACTATAGTGCTCTGAGAGTTCCGGTCCAACCTGTTGTTGAAGCCCTAGAAGGGAAGTGGGCCAGCCGAAGGACTGTTGAGCAGAGAAGGGGCACACTTCCTTGGGTGGGACAGGCATGTGGGGAATGAGAGGCTTCAGTCTATCGGTTGAGTGAGCACCTGAGATGGAGTCTTTTCTGTTGACTGTGAACCCTTACCCGGGTGGAGTCTAGTCCCATCTCGGGGGTGACTCACTGTTGAGAGTGATGAACGGTGTAGTCTAAGGCTGAGGAGTTCGTGGATGGTCAACACGCAGTTGGTGACATTCTTACCAAGATAAGTATCGGTTCTATGATGAATTTACAAGCTGCATTGTCATTTATGTGTTAATTTATGGGTTTTATGGCATGTGTGAGCATATCTATCTGTATGTTTAAGGGTATACCCCTGTGTACGTTGCATGTCTGTGATTACTGTTAATACAACCTGAAAATCGTATATTTACAGAATGCAACTGTTTGTTTATGTTTTATATGTGAAGCTTCTGCTAGAGCATTTATGTATATGTTAATTGCATGCAATTCAATATGTATGTATGCTTGCATGTGTATATACGTATTTAAAAAGAAAAATTATGTGACATACCTCAGTTGGATACTGGGTTGTTACCTTATGTTGTCAGAGCTAAGTTAAGCATCTGAGTAGTGAGCTAAGTTTTCGACACTGAGCCTGAATGGGCCAAACTTGTCGAATGGAGACAAGATTATAGTATGGTATCGATTACAGTATGGTATACGGTATATTTGCGTTCATGGAAAATTGAACCACCGCGCAGGAGAATAATATGTAGGGATGTGCGTGCTAAATTTAGCATTGTGCGGAGTGCATACACATAGTAAGGGTGCATGTGGTGTGTGCGGTATGGTAAGGCACAGTGAAGTTTGATTGGTGCACACATAGTATGAGTATGAGTTGTATCGCTACAGTACAGGAAAGGGTGCGTACAGGTGATTGTGTGCGGTAGCGATAGAGTATTCGATGGGGCATACAGAGTATTGCACACGGTGAGGCATATTGAAATTTAGCATAGAATGAAATGCATGTGGAATATCTGAGTGCGATACAGAAACAGTGCGTAGTGGATATTGGTGTGCACCGCAAAAGTAGTACACGCAATTTATTGGTGCGACGAAGAGGAAATGTATAGCAGATACAGGTGTGCAGAAGTATGAAATTACCTTATAAAGTCGCTTTGCACGGTAAATAAAGGTACACAAGTTGAATTTTATGCGCGCAAAATCGTATGAAATGCTAATTAAGACGACGAACCTAAGTTTAATAGAAAATTTACATAGTATTCAAAGAAAGAGGAATACACAACTGCATTGAAGTATTATTTAAAAATGAGTCAAGCGAGTGAGATGAATTCTAAGTTTTATTCAGACAATTGAAAGTAAAATATAAGTTGCAAGAAGACACATAATATTAAAAGAAACAAGATTCATATCACCATCAGTTGGAATCTTGTCCTAAGCAGTACAAAATCTGCTACTGCGCTTATATATTCATTTAAAATCTGAAATTACAAAAGGGGATGATTCAAAATAGAAGTTGCCTTATTTAAAGAGACCGAACAAAAACAGGTCTATCATCTTTGGAGATTCCTTACCTCTGCTACCATCTGGCCAAAAATTGTTGAAATATACTCAATTGTATTTGAGGGCTCATTTCAGCTTAGCTAGCTCCTCCTTAAAAGAATCTAACCAGACCAGTTGATTCTCTCCAACACTTTTAGCCACTTCTGATCTAGATTATTTTCAGCACGAAATGAGAGCGGAGATATAATAAAGAAATGTACAGAGATATTGTGTATATCCAATAATATAACAGAAATATATCAGATATGCAACCATAAACAAAGAGATATAGTAATACATGATTTCTATTAATGAAATAAATGTACAAAGATTGTAAAAATACAGAGTGAAAGACTCGTTAGAATGGTGGTATCTTATCTTTGAGAAGAGATGTGACCGCTACTCGCATTCACAAGAAGATGATTACAATGAGGCTCTGAAGGCATTTTTACAATAAACAGGAATGCCAAAAACTCTAGACATCCAAAAACCTAACCCTAGGAGATGAAGCGCCAAAAGTCATGTGGGCCCCGTTTGGGTAAGTTAGTACATCATCTTTTCGGGGTCGTAACTTTTGCATATGATCTTCGTTTTAGGCGTATGATAGCTCATTGGAAAGGTATCGTCGAGGAGATTCATTTTGGGGGATCAATTATTCCTTTGAATATAATTGAGAACCTCGATCTCGAAAAACCTTCATTTAGGCCCTCAAAATGGCCCCGAAAGTTAAAACCTGCTAAAAATAGCAAATTGTCAAAATTGCCAAAATTGTTTTGAGCCATTTGGAAAAGGTGGGTGGACACCGATATCCACCTAGATCAATCCTCCCTCCTTAGGAAACAATGGTCTCCATTGCGTTGTGTTCCTGAGGGAGAGGGAAAAGCGTTTGTTGGGTCTGCATCTGGTTGAGCTGCTTGTATTGTTGGAGACGTCGCGTTGCTTAGTTTTTGGAAGTCTGTCATGAACCTGTTGAAGTTGAGGCTGTTCAACAAGTTGATCTACATGAGAGGAAGGTGTGCAAAAGGAATATTTATGCTTTGCTACAACCTTGTCGACCTGCTTCTATTGGATAGAAGGTGCAGGGGGCGAGGCTGTAGTGGTTGCAGTGTCATTTTGTTCCCCTTTTGAACAAATTGTGAAGAAGATGAATTTTGCAGTATCAGATACTACCTTGTGACACTTTTTAGGTGGAACTACCTCTGGTATTCTGTAGATATGACCCCCCAAAGTAACAATGACACTATGGGGTCACGACTCATAAACAACATGGTGTCTCCACATATATGGTTGGCCCAAGAGCACATCACAGACATCCAGTGGGGCAATATCACATAATACCTCATCCTTGAAGGGTTGGATGTTGTATGATAATCAAAACTGTTGGTAGACATGGAGATCTTGTCCTTGGCGAAGCCACCTGATGTTGTATGGTTGTGGGTGTGGTGTTGTCGACAATCCCAACTGTTTGATGACCTCTATTGAGATGAAGTTTTTCTAGCTTCCGCTATACACAATAAAATGCAGCAGGGTCCCCTTCACCCACATCTGTGAATGAAAAAGGTGCTCCCCCTCTTCAGTATCTGTTGGTTCTTCTGGTTGAATTGTTGCGGTCACGACAATAGCAGTGGGGTCTACGTCAATGATCTGTCCTTTACCAGTGTTTTCATAATCAGATTATGAATCAGGGTTTGGCTCCTTGTCTTTTATCTCGGCCACCAATGACTATTTCGAGTGACATTCATTGGTGTTGTGCCAGGGGATTTTGTGGAAATCACACCATTTTTCGGTCTCCTTCTTTGTCTTCCCATGACCCTTCTTTTCCTGTGTCTTGGACCAGTTTTTGGGAGACTGTTTGTTAGGGTTGTCTTTTTCATACTTTGGTTGTTGCGGATTTGCAGACTCGAATTCTCGTTTGTTTTGGTGCTTAAATTTGTGCTCAATTTTAACATCATATTGATAAGTAGCATTGAGTGATGAGATTTCCATAAAATCCATTTCAGTCTAGATGTATCCGTGTAGAGCCCCACGATATTTCAGAACCAAATGTTGCTCGGAGTCTTTGATACCTAGCTTGGTGTGCAAGGTATGGAAGGTATTGGTGAAATATGGAACTTCTTGGCCCCTCTCTTGCCGCAGTGTGTTCCATCTCATGTATTGGTCCTCATAGTTGCCAACAGGGTAATATTGTTCCTTTACCGCATCCACAAAAAAATCCCAAGTGGGATCAGTCCCATATATTCTAGACTCCTCTGTGGAACTTTTCTCCCAGTAAGTTTCCCACCAATGTTTCACATGAGGGAGAGCTTTAAGGAGTGCGAAGATGATCTTTTATTTGTCGGAAAAAATTGTGAACAAAGAAATAACCTTCTAGCAGATTTAACCTTTTTTTTAGGGCTTCTGCATCTATCTGTCCTTCAAATACAGGAACATCAAAATTAACTTGCACCATGAAAGGTGAGGTGCCTCCAAAGTGGTCGCTTGATGAAGATGTGCCTAATTCTATTGGTAGGCATTTAAGGATGTGGGAAAAATTCTCCATCATTTCCTCCCTCTGTCGCGTGAGAGCTTGCTCAAGCAACAGATTGATAGGATCGTCTACTCCGTCGTTTTTATTTTCTTCCGCCATTGAGGGTTTCTTGGGTATGCAAGAGTGATTGTCTTCAAGAGAGACAAGATCAAGACCCAAATTGCTATACTCGGACCTCGTCGTGGACATGCACTGAAAAAACGATCAAGAGAATCCTGCTCTGATACCACTGATCCGGATTATTTTCAGCACGAAATGAGAGCAGAGATATAATAAAGAAATGTATAGAGATATCGCGTATATCCAATAATATAACAGAAATTTATCATATATGCAACCATAAAAAAAAGAGATACAGTAATACACAATTTCTATTAATGAAAGAAATGTACAGAGACTGTAAAAATATAGAGTGAAAGACTCGCTAGAATGGTGGCAGCTTATCTTTGAGAAGAGATGTGACCGCTACTCGCATTCGCAAGAAGATGATTACAATGAGGCTCTAAAGGAATTTTTACAATAAACAGGAATGCCAAAAACCCTAGACATACAAAAACCTAACCCTAGGAGATGAAGCACCAAAAGTCATGTGGGCCTCGTTTGGCTAAGTTAGTACATCAACTTCCCGGGGTCATAACTTTTGCATACGATCTTCGTTTTAGGCGTATGATAGCTCGTTGGAAAGGTATCATCGAGGAGATTCATTTTGGGGGCTCAATCATTTCTTTGACTATCATTGAGAACCTTGATCTCGAAAAACCTTCATTTAGGCCCTCAAAATGGCCCCAAAAGTTAAAACCTGCTAAAAATTGTAAATTGTCAAAATTGTTAGAAAACTGTTTTGAGCCATTTGGAAAAGGTGGGTGGCCACCAATATCCACCTGGATCAGCTTCAGCGACAGGTTCTTTCTTATGTCACTTGCTTCATTTCTTCTTCGAAGTTGGTCTGTTGATAACCAGATCTCTCATGATTGGATTTAGCCTGATTTCCAATCTAGAATCAGTAACAGGTACTGTGTGAAATTTAGTCACCAGTATTTGCGCGACTACCTTTTCCTTCGTACTCGTAGGAAAATTTAGCATGTTTCCCAAATAACCAATCTCATTGGATTTAATTGGGTCCATATAGCTCAGTTGTGTGGGCACTGAAATACTTTTACAGAGATGAGAAGCTCGAACAAGTTTGGAGACTACTCGCTGATGGATAAGATGATGCTTCCATACCCGAGAGTTGGTTATTATAGAGCCTCAATCATGAATCACTGGCAGAATTGTGTACAAGTATGATGGGTGCCATGCTTGGCTAATCCATTTCAAATGATTAAAATTTTTGAGTTCGTTACATGGCGACGTTCACCTAACTTCAAACGACTATGATGTACCGAGCAAATGAGACAGAGTGATCTGACTAGCTGTCACCTATCCCAGGAATGGTGGATTTGACATATTGGAGCATGTAACATCGGAACTTATGCAAAAGTGGTTTCGACAAACCACTTCTCTCCCGATGTATCTCTGCGCGATGATGTAGTTCTGCTTAAGTTCTCAAAACTTGGGTCTTGTCTAAGAATCGTCATGGTGGCAAAACCAAGAAATCAGAGAAGATAATTATGATATATTTATTGAGAAGAAATAGTTCATATTTCTCATGGATTGTTGATTTAGTTAACCTAATAAGTTTTAATGGTTGCACATTTGCACAATTAACAACAACTAGATCAGATCAGATCAGTACTGAATCCATAGGAATGGAAGAGACACGGAGAAATTACAATCAACAAGATGAGAGCAGAGGGATGAATGTCCATTTGGACATTGAAGGAACAAACTCCAATGGACATGGAGAGAAAAGGGATGAAAACCTAAATATGGTAGAGACCATTAAAAATTTGCAAAAGGATGTCCAAATCCATAAAGATGATAATGAAAGGCTTATGAGAGCCAAAGAGCAGCAGGATGACTTCAACATAAAGTTATTGCAAATTCTGAACATAATAGAAAAGAAATTGAAAAAATAAAGTGACTCAAGCAAATCTGGAAGTCACAAACCTTCGGATGAGAAAAAAAAATTAGAAAATGTTAGCAGAAACCACCATCACTTCCCGAAGCATTCCAAGAAAAGAGCAGGTAGCAACACAAGTCCATCCCCTGTCAAACAGCATAAGAGGTCTGGGGTGGATGAACTACGAGGAGAAATGAACAAAATCAAACCTCCTACATTTGATGGTGAGCACAAGAAGAATGAAGATGCAGAAACATGGTTGTTGGGCATGAGAAAGTATTTTCAATTACACAATTATTCTTTTCATGCAGAGGGTAGAATTTCCATCTATCAACTCAAAGGAAAGGCATCCATGTGGTGGGATCAACTTGTGTAGGTACAACACATTAAAGATAAGAGTGTTACTTGGAGGGAATTTAAGAGGTATTTTAAGAATAAATACTTGACTACGAGATATTATGACAAGAAAATGAAAGAGTTCTTTGAACTCAAGCTCGGAAGCATGACCATAGATGAATATGAAATAGTTAAAATTCAAAGGTATTTGAGTGGATTGCCAGCATTCATCAATGACAAAATACAGTATGATTATCCCAAGACATTGGAAGAGACCATAAGGCGAGCTAAATGTTTATATGATCAGTAGAAAACAAGGCCAACTTTACAAAAAGCTTGGGAAGACAAAAAGAAGTTCAAGGTGGATCAGGGGAAGAAAGGATTTAAACCACCATTCTTCAGAAATAGTCCATAGGGACCACAAACACCTAAAAAGCCCAAAATGATAGAGGAAGAAAGCCAAAGGCCAAGGCAGCCACCTATTCAATGTTGGGGTTGTAAAGGAGATCATAGTTTTTCCTCACAGAGGTGAAAAATGAAGGATTGTTTATAATGTACAGCAAGCTGAAACAGTGGAGGACCTAGGCAGAAATGTGCCAAGGATCTATGCAGCCTTGGATAATAAGCAAGAAGAATATCAGTCACACATGATTGAAGTGGAGGGTATGATTAACGACCAAACCATTGTTATTTTAATTGATTCAGGAGTTATTCATAGTTATATAGATCCTAAGATGGTAGAAAGTTTGCAATTTGAAAGAAGAAAGCATGGAAAATCTTGGTTGGTACAGTTGTCTACACAAGCCAAAAGAAAGGTTAATGAGATGGTAAAGTCATGTCTTATGGACATGAATGGACTGAACACCAAAGCATATTTGAACATCGCACCTTTAGGTTCCTATGACTGTCTAATTGGGATGGATTGGTTGGACTCACATCATGCTCTATTGGATTGTCATAACAAAGCATTCACTTTCTTGGAAGAAGAAGGGAAACAAAGTAAAGTGTAGGGAATTGCCAGGGCAGTAACCATTAGAGAAATTTCGGCATTGCAGTTGAAGAAATGTTATAGAAGAGGATGTCAAATATTTTCATTTCATATGGAGGAGACACCTAAAGAAAAGGTGCCAAATTTGGAGGATTATGAAGTCCTGGAAGAGTTTGAAGATGTATTCAAGGAGGTACAAGGACTACCCCCAAAGGGAGACATTGTTTTTTCTATAAATCTGACACCAGGAGCAGCTCCCGTGTCAAAGACTCCTTACAGAATGAGTACACCAGAATTGAAAGAGTTGTAAATGCAACTTGAAGAACTTCTGAAGAAGGGGTATTTATGTCCAAGTGTGTCACCTTGGGGTGCCCCAGTATTGTTTTTGAAAAAGAAAGATGGAACGTTAATATTGTGCATTGATTTCAGACAGTTGAATAAAGTGACTGTCAAGAACAAGTAACCTCTGCCAAGGGTCAATGATCTTTTTGATCAATTGATGGATGCAAAGATATTTTCAAAGATAGATCTCAGATCGGGATACCATCAGGTAAGAATTAAAGAAGAATATATCAACAAGACCGCCTTCACGACAAGGTATGGCCATTACGAGTTCACAGTGGTGCCATTTGGGTTGTCAAATGCACCATTTGTTTTCATGTGCTTAATGAATGGTGTTTTCTGAGAATATTTAGACAAGTTTGTCATTGTATTTCTGGATGAAATTCTTATATACTCTAAGTCAGAGAAAGAGCATGAACATCATTTGAAGATGGTGTTGCAAGTATTAAGGGAGCATCAGTTGTATGCCAAATTGAGCAAGTGCTCATTTTATCAGAAACAAATTCATTATTTGGGGCATATCGTCTTAGAAAATGGGATAGCAGTGGACCCTGAGAAGATATAAGCCATTAGAGAATGGTCATCACCAAAGAATGTGATAGAGGTCAGATCATTCATGGGCCTTGCAGGTTACTACAGGATATTCATTGGAGGATTCTCAAAGATAGCACACCTAATATCATCCTTGCAAATAAAGGGTATGAATTTCCAGTGGACGTCGGACTGTGAAAGGAGTTTCCAACATTTGAAACAATTATTGACAAGTGCTCCAATACTAAGGATTGCAGACCCAAATGAAGATTTCATTGTATGTAAAGATGTGTGTAATGAAGGACTTGGTGGAGTCCTCAGTCAAAATGGATTCATGATATGTTATGAATCAAGGAAGTTGAAAGAGCATGAAAGAAACTATGCCACTCATGATTTGGATTTGGCATCTATAGTACATGCCCTGAGGAAATGGAGACACTACCTCATGGGAAAAAGGTTTGAGCTAAGAACAGACCACAATGGTTTGAAATATTTATTTGATCAGCCAAATCTAAATTCTAGGCAAAGCAGATGGTTAGAATTTCTAAGCGAATATAACTTTTATATAAATCATATCAAAGGGAAAGAAAATAAAGTGGCTAATGCACTCAGCAGGAGGGTGCATGAACTACATGCTACAACCATCATCATGTATCAGACTGATGTTAAAAGAAAAATTTTGGAGGTTGCAAATACAGACCTGCAATACAAAGAATTGATAGCAAAATTATAGCAAGGTAAGACACCACAGAAGATGGATATTTATAAGTTGGGAGTAGATGGAATATTGCTGCACAAGAACAGAATTTTCGTACCAAATGTCCAGCACTTGAAACGTATAATTTTGCATGAGATGCATAATTCTCTTTATGCAGGGCACCCTGGATATCCGAAAACCATAGCAGCAGTTAAGAGCCAATACTTTTGGCTAGGAATGAAGAAAGAGATAGCAGAGTACATCGCAAGATGTATGGAATGCCAGAAAGTTAAAGCAAAACATAAGCACCCAGCAGGATTGTTGCAACCTTTGCCCATTCCTGAATGGAAGTGTGAAGTGGTAACAATGGATTTTATTACGAGATTTCCCAGAACATGCAAGCTACATGATTTGATTATGGTGGTGGTGGAAAAGCTTACAAAAGCTACCCATTTTATTCCACTAAAAACTACTCACAAGGAAACAGTTGTCGTTGATATTTTCATGAAGGAAGTGGCACGATTGCACAGAATTCCTAAAACGATTATGTCTGACAGAGACCCAAAATTCACCTCGAATTTCTAGAAAGGATTGTTCAAAGGATTTGGGACGAATCTGAACTTTAGTACAACTTACCATCCTAAGTCTGATGTACAGACAAAGAGGGTGAATAGAGTGATAGAAGAAATGTTGAGAATGTATGTGATGGATAAAGCATCCAAATGGGAAGACTACCTACATTTAGTAGAATTCACTTACAACAATGGGTATCATACATCATTGAAGATGAGACCATTTGAAGCACTTTACAGCAAAAGGTGCAATACTCCAATGAGCTGGGATAACCCAGCTGATAGAACAGTAGTCGGGCCAGAGTTTCTTAAGGAGATGGAGGACCAAATGTTAAAAATTAAGCAGAATTTGAAAGTTGCCCAAGACAGATAGAAAAGTTATGCTGATAAAAACAAAATCCACAGAGAATTCAAAGTGGGTGATCATGTTTTCCTAAATGTGAAAGCTAACAGGATTTCCCTGAAGCTAGGAAGCTACGCCAATTTGGCAACCAAATTTTGTGGACCATTTCAAATCCTAGAGAGGATTGGTCCAGTTTCTTATATGATTGCATTGCCTACATCTATGTTTGTTCATAATGTATTCCATGTATCATTGCTAAAGAAATACATACCTGATGCTAATCATGTTGTTGATTGGAATGTTATTCAGGTGGAGCAAGAAGGCGTTTCCAAGTGCATCCGGTGCGCATTTTGGACCAAAAAATCAAACAACTCTGGAATTGAGCCATAGGGCTTGTAAAGGTCCAATGGACCTGGTACGAACCTGAAGACGCTACTTGGGAGCATGAGGATGCAATGCGGGTAGAATATCTGCATCTTTTTTAAACAATTTGAAAATTTTGTTGTATAGGGGTACATGATGCACTGAGGACAGTGCATAAATAAGGGGAGGGGATTGTAATATCCCTTGGTCAAACCCAAATGCAAGTGTAATCCAAGTATATTTAAGCTAGTGAGTTGTTTAGACATCATTTTTGTAATACACCTTTCATGGCATGGTGCAATAAAGTGATGTAGTGTGCACATTTTTGGATACTGCGCGCAGTAACTAAAGTGCGTGCAACCTTGGGGATAGCGGATACCGCGCGCAGTAACTAAAGTGCACGTAACCTTGAGGACAACGAACACCGCGTGCAGTAACTAAAGTGCGCGCAATATTAAGGTTAGTGAACCTTTATGTATATGATATGCATTATATGTTGGTTAGCCAATATTATAAGCCGGAATGCTTATGTTTTAAAATTAGGCCAGAGCGCCTAGATGTTAAAGGCCAACATGCCTATTTTGTATATGTCTCATGATTAATATAAAATGCATCGCCGCACATAGAATGACCACGATAAAAGAGAAGGGGGACTAGATTCCACTAGTTAGGGAAAGGGAGGGCCAAAAGCTAAGAAAGGGCTAAGCAAGAGAGCTTAAGCCAAAAAGGAATATTAAATTAATATTTATTAGAACATAAAGTATGGATAATTATTTTATCCTAAGTCCTAAAGAAGGGGACAAGTGTATCAGAGCAACTTCCAACATGACAAGTGTCAAGTTGGAGACATGTATACTTATTGCCGAGACTTATTGCCTTTGGGGGGATCTTACCATTTTTTCTTGGACCAGAGAACCATTATTGAGGGGGGGAGGGGGGGAATCATCATCTTTACCATGAATCCATGACCATTTATTTGTACAATCATTGAGCTATCCTCGTACTTTCCTATCACTGTACATGAACCTGTTTTCATGACCATTTTTTTTATTGTTGTACCTGTCATCTTGGGAGCGGGATTGAAGAGGCGGGTTGTCAGGCCCGTGAGCAATTCTCTGAGTGACAGAATTGTTGGGGATCGATTTCCTGAAGATTCTAAACTACAACTACAGTGCTCTGAGACTTCCGGTCTGGCCTGTTGTTGAAGCCCTAGAAGCGAAGTGGGGTAGCCGAAGGACTATTGAGAAGAGAAGGGGCACACTTCCTTGGGTGGGACAGGCATGTGGGGAATGAGAGGCTGTAGGCTATAGGTTGAGTGAGCACCTGCGATGGAGTCTTTCCTATTGATCGTGAACCCTTAGCCTGGTTAGGAACCCTTACCCGGGTGGAGTCTAGTCCCAGATCGAGGGTGACTCACTGTTGAGAGTGATGAACAGTGAGTCTAAGGCTGGGAGGTTCGTGGACGGTCTGCATGCAGTTGGTGACATTCTTACCAAGATAAGTATCGGTTCTGTGATGAATTTACATGCTGCATTATCATTTATGTGTTAATTTATGGGTTTTATGGCATGTGTGAGCATATATGTCTGTATGTTTAAGGGTATACCCCTGTGTACGCTGCATGTCTGTGATTACTGTTAATACAGCCTGAAAATCGTATATTTACATAATGCAACTGTTTGTTTATGTTTTATATGTGAAGCTTCCACTAGAGAGTTTTATGTATATGTTAATTGCATGTATTTCAATATGTATGTATGCATGTGTGTGTATATACGTATTTAAAAAGAAAAATTATGTGACATACCTCAGTTGGATACTGGGTTGTTACCTTATGTTGTCAGAGCTAAGTTAAGCATCTGAGTAGTGACGATTCCTTGGCCTGTTGGTGGTCGGGGAGGTGCATTACAATATGGTATCAGAGCGTCAGTTTTCGACACTGAGCTTGAATGGGCCAAACAAGTTGAATGGAGACAATATTACAGTATGGTATCGATTACAGTATGGTATACAATATATTTGTGTTCATGGAAAATTGAACCACCATGCCGGAAAATAATATGTAGGGATGTGCGCGCTAAATTTAGCATTGCACGGAGTGCATACACATAGTAAGGGTGCATGTGGTGTGCGCGTTATGGTAAGGCACAATGAAGTTTGACTGGTGCGCACACAGTATGAGTATGAGTTGTATCGCTACAGTACAGGCAGGGGTGTGTGCAGGTGATTGTGCGTGGTAGCGACAAAGTATTCGATGGGGCATACAGAGTATTGCACATGGTGAGGCATATTGAACTTTAGCGCGGTGCCATGCATAGAGAGAAATGCATGTGGAATATCCGAGTGCGATACAGAAACAGTGCGCAGTGGATATTGGTGTGCAACATAGAAGTAGTACACGCAAGTTATTGGCACGACAAAGAGAAAATGTGTAGCAGATACAGGTGCGCAGAAGCATGAAATTACCTTATAAAGTCGCTTTGCACGATAAATAAAGGTACACAAGTTGAATTTTATGCGCGCAAAATCATCTAAAAGGCTAATTAAGATGACGAACCTAAGTTTAATAGAAATTTACATAGTATTCAAAGAAAGAGGAATACACAACTGCATTGAAGTATTATTTAAAAATGAGTAAAGCGAGTGAGATGAATTCTGAGTTTTATTCAAATAGTTGAAAGTGAAATATAAGTTGCAAGAAGACACATAATATTAAAGGAAACAAGATTCATATCACCATCATTTGGAATTTTGTCCTAAGCAGTACAAAATCTGCTATTGCGCTTATATATTCATTAAAAATCCAAAATTACAAAAGGGGATGATTCAAAATAGCAGTTGCCTTATTTAAAGAGACCGAACAAGAACATGTCTATCATCTCCGGAGATTCATTACCTCTGCTACCATCTGTCCAAAAATCGCTGAAATATACTCAATTGTATTTGAGGGCTCATTTCAACTTAGCTAGCTCCTCCTTAAAATAATCTAACCAGACCGGTTGATACTCTCCAACACTTTCAGTCGCTTCAACGACGGGTTCTTTCTTCTGTCACTTGCTTCATTTCTTCTTAGCAGCTGGTTTGTTGATAACCAGATCTCTCATAATTGGATTTAGCCTAATTTCCAATCTAGAATCAGTAACAGGTATTGTGTGAAATTTAGTCGCTCGTATTTGCGCGACTACCTTTTCCTTCATACTCGTATGAAAATTTAGCATGTTGCCCGAATAACCAGTCTCATTGGATTTAACTGGGTCCATATACCTTAGTTGTGTGGGCACCGAAATACTTTTGCAGAGATAAGAACATCAAACCAGTTTGGAGATTGCTCGCTGATGGATAAGATGATGCTTCCATACCCGAGAGTTGGTTATTATAGAGCCTCAATCATGAATCATTGGCAGACTTGCGTACAAGTACGATGGGTGCCATGCTCAGATAATCCATTTCAAATGATTGAACTTTTTGATTTCGTTACACGGCGGAATTCACCTAACTTCAAACGGTTGTGATGTACCGAGCAAATGAGACAGAGTGATCTGACTAACCGTTCCCCGTCCCACGAATGGTGGATTTGACATATTGGAGCACGTGACATCGAAACTTATGCAAAAGTGGTTTCGGCAAACCACCTTTCGCCCGATGTACCTCTGCGCGATGATGTAGTTCTTGCTAAGTTCTCAAAACTTGGGTCTTGTCTAAGAATCGTCATGGTGGCAACACCAAGAAATCAGAGAAGATAATTATGATATATTTATTGAGTCGAAATAGTTCATATTTCTCATGGGTTGTTGATTTAGTTAACCTAATAAGTTTTAATGGCTGCACATTTTACAGAATTAACAACAACTAGATCAGATCAGATCAGTATTGAATCCATAGGAATGGAAGAGACATGGAGAAATTACAGTCAACAAGATGATAGCAGAGGGATGAATGTCCATTTGGACATTGAAGGAACAAACTCCAATGGACATGGAGAGGAAAGGGATGAAAACCTAAATATGGTAGAGACCATTAAAAATTTGCAAAAGGATGTCCAAATCCATAAAGCTGATAATGAAATGCTTATGAGAGATAAAAAGCAGTAGGATGACTTCAACATAAATTTATTGCAAAGTCTGAACAGAATAGAAAAGAAATTGGAAAAATAAAGTGACTCAAGCAAATCTGGAAGTCACAAACCTTCGGATGAGAAAAAGAAATTAGGAAATGTTAGCAGACACCACCATCACTCCCCAAAGCATTCCAATAAAAGAGCAGGTAGGAACACAAGTCCATCCCTTGTCAGACAACGTAAGAGGTATGGGGTGGATGAACTACGAGGAGAAATGAACAAAATCAAACCTTCTACATTTGATGGTGAGCACAAGAAGGATGAAGATGCAGAAACATGGTTGTTGGGCATGAGAAAGTATTTTCAATTACACAATTTTTCTTTTCATGCAGAGGGTAGAATTGCCATCTATAAATCAAAGGAAAGGCATCCAGGCGGTGGGATCAGCTTGTGCAGGTACACACATTAAAGAGAAGAGCGTTACTTGGAGGGAATTTAAGAGCTATTTTGAGAAGAAATACTTGACTAATAGATATTATGACAAGAAAATGAAAGAGTTATTTGAACTCAAGTTTGGAAGCATGACCATAGATGAATATGAAAGAAGATTCCTAGAACTGTTGAAGTACGTCTCTTTCATCAAGGATGAGACAGTTAAAATTCAAAGGTATTTTACTGGATTGCCAGCATTCATCAGTGACAAAATATAGTGTGATGATCCCAAGACATCGGAAGAGACCATAAGGCGAGCTAAATGTCTATATGATCAACAGAAAGCAAGGCCAACTTTCCAAAAAGATTGGGAAGACAAAAAGAAGTTCAAGGTGGATCAGAGGAAGAAAGGATTTAAACCACCATTCTTCAGAAATAGTCCACAGGGACCACAAACTCCTAAAGAGCCCAAAATGATAGAGGAAGAAGGCCAAAGGCCAAGGCATCCACCTATTCAATGTTGGGGTTGTAAAGGAGATCATAGATTCAGATATTGTCCTCATAGAGGTGAAAAAGGAAGGACTGTTTATAATGTACAGCAAGCTGAAACAGTGGACGACCTGGGCAGAAAAGTGCCAAGGATCTATGTAGCCCTGGATAATAAGAAAGCAGAATATCAGTCACACATGATTGAAGTGGAGGGTATGATTAACGACCAAACCATTGCTATTTTAATTGATTCAGGACCTAGTCATAGTTATATAGATCCTAAGATGGTAGAAAGTTTGCAATTTCCAAGAAGCAAGCATGGAAAATCTTGGTTGGTACAGTTGGCTACAAGAGACAAAAGAAAGGTTTATGAGATGGTTAAGTCATGTCTTATGGACATGAACGGACTGAGCACCAAAGCATATTTGAACATCTTAGCTTTAGGTTCCTATGACTATCTAATTGGGATGGATTGGTTGGACCCACATCATGCTCTATTGGATTGTCATAACAAATAATTCACTTGCTTAGATGAAGAAGGGAACCAAAGGAAAGTGTGGGGAATTCCTAGGGAAGTAACCGTTCGAGAAATTTTGGCATTGCAGCTGAAGAAATGTTATAGAAGAGGATGTCAAATATTTGCAGTTCATATGGAAGAGACACCTAAAGAAAAGGTTCCAAATTTGGAGGATTATGCAGTCCTGAAAGAGTTTGAATATGTATTCAAGGAGGTACCAGGACTACCCCCAAATAGAGACATTGATTTTTCTATAAATCTGACACCAGGAGAAACTCCTGTGTCAAAGACTCCTTATAGAATGAGTACGCCAGAATTGAAAGAGTTGTAAATGCATCTTGAAGAACTTTTGAAGATGGGGTATATACATCCAAGTGTGTCATCTTGGGGTGCCCCAGTCTTGTTTGTGAAAAAGAAAGATGGAACATTAATATTGTGCATTAATTTCATACAGTTGAATAAAGTGATTGTCAAGAACAAGTATCCTCTGTTGAGGATCGATGATCTTTTTGATCAATTGAAGGATGCAAAGATCTTTTAAAAGATAGATCTCAGATCGGGATACCATCAGGTAATAATTAAAGAAGAAGATATCAACAAAACCGCCTTCATGACAAGGTATGGTCATTATGAGTTCACAGTGGTGCCATTTGGGTTGTCAAATGCACCAGATGTTTTCATGTGCTTAATGAATGGTGTTTTCCGAGAATATTTAGACAAGTTTGTCATTGTCTTGCTGGATGACATTCTTATATACTCTAAGTCAGAGAAAGAGCATGAAAATCATTTGAAGATGGTGTTTCAAGTATTAAGGGAGCATCTGTTGTATGCCAAATTGAGCAAGTGCTCATTTTATCAAAAACAAATTCATTATTTGGGGCATATCGTCTCATAAAATGGGATAGCAGTTGATCTGGATTATTTTCGGCACGAAATGAAAGTGGAGATATAATAAGGAAATGCACAGAGATATCACAGATATTCAAAAATATAACAAAAATGTATCAGAGATGCAACCATAAACACAGATATACAGTAATACACGATTTCTATTAATGAAAGAAATGTACAGAGACTGTAAAAATACAGAGTGAAAGACTCGTTAGAATGGTGACAGCTTATCTCTGAGAAGAGATGTGACGGCTACTCGCATTCACAAGAAGATGATTACAATGAGGCTCTGAAGGACCTTTCACATAAACGGGAATGCCAAAAGTCCTAAACATCCAAAAACCTAACCCTAGGAGATGAAGCGCCAAAAGTCATGTGGGCCCCGTTTGGGTAAGTGAGTACATCAACTTCTCGGGGTCGTAACTTTTGCATACGATCTCCGTTTTAGGTGTGTGATAGCTCGTTGGAAAGGTATCGTCGAGGAGATTCATTTTTGGGGCTTAATGATGCCTTCGACTATCATTGAGAACCCCGATCTCAAAAAAACTTCATTTGGGCCCTCAAAATGGCCCCGGAAGTTAAAACCTGCTAAAAATAGTAAATTGCCAAAATTGCCAGAAAGCCATTTTGAGCCATTTGGAAAAGGTGGGTGGCCACCGATATCCACCTGGATCAATCCTCCC